>JARHVA010007125.1:0-137500 GCA_037957365.1 Torreya grandis | reverse complement strand
TGAATAAGTTTGTGCATTCTTAGTCACCTTATGAGAGGTTTTGAATGATGGGGTTGTTCAAAAGTTGGCCATCAATGGGCACTCATGGATTTTATGGTCCATGGATTGAAATCGAGAGCAAGTATTGGGATTATTGATATAGATCACCTTTTGTGATAAATTTTTATCGCTTATTTGGATGTCAATAGATTTATTGAGATCTTTGGCAAGATCCCCTTCCATGCAAACACATTTTTGGGGTTGGGATGAAAAATAATTTTCTTCATCAAACTTTATAAAGTGTTGTATGGGTTTAATCAACAAATGGACAACATTCCACAAGGGTAATGGAAATCTATCTACACTAGGATTTTTAGTTTGGCTTCCTCTGAGATGATAAACCTCACTTCTGATGAGAGAAGAATATTATTTTATTGAAGATAAGTTAGGGCCCAAGGGAAACAATGGCATGTCAATGCTCTGGGTTATTAAACTTAAACAAGAAAAACCCTTTGTTAGGTTTTAGATTCTCTAAAGATTAACACCATGGGGAACTGACCAAGTGTTGTGAGCCCAAGATTTCAATGTACTTTAAGCAAGAACCTGACCAATAAAATAGGCAACAAAAGTAAACTACTCACAATAGCTTCAAGCTTTATCAAACTCTAGGCATTCTAAAACAACACCAGGGATGTTTTTAGGGTAGGTTTATTACTTCATGGAAAAAATTTGGGATGAAATTTTGCACTCGCTTCAGTGTCATTGCTTCCTATAGCTCCTTTAGAAATACCTACATTTTTTTTTTAAAAGATCCAAGGATAAGGGAATTAAATATAAGGATTATCCATCCAAAGGATGGTGGGAAGGAAGATGTGGCACAATAAATGCACAATCTTTCAAAAAACAAAAAAATCTAAGCTCTCTGTGAGAGAGAGAATGGTGGTCGTGTGTATAATTTTAGGATACAAATACTTTTATTTTAAAAACTAACTATATGTGACTTCATCACTGCATTAAATTAATTACAATAAAAGTATTTATATACTATAAAGGTAAATAGTTCAGAGGGAAATTAATTTTTTAGGAGGTGAATCCAGGACTTCAATTTGATGGTTGACCCTTTCTGTCAAGTAATATTTTTATAACATTTCTCCATTCAACATTGCCCTTCAAAGGTTAAGTCAGTTAAGCTTTAATGAAGGAAGCACACATCCTCTCTCTCTCTCTCTCTCTAAAGAAATTTGACAACACACTAAAATTTCTCCCTTTCATATTATACAATTTAAAAAAATACATATTATTTTAATATTAGAAACCTAAAAAATATTTATATAACCATCAAATTTAAACCTTAAGGGAGAAAATGTGATTTAATCTTTGACTTGAGCCTCTTTAAATATTTAATTGTATGCAAATTAAGTACAAGTGAATTCAAATTTATCTCTCTTAATCCTTATTGGTTGTTCCCACTATATTGCCATTGATGACTTTAAGGTGTTTGAAAGATTTATTGAATGTAAATTAAATATAAGTGAATTTAGTTTTATTTTAGTTAATATTTAGTGGTTATTCCCACTATATTGTCATATTTGATTTTTTTTTAAAAATTATTAGAACGTTTATGATAATCATATTATTAAAAAATAATAAAGAATAGAATGTTGCATAGTAAAGTGACTGGTATGAAAACATGGCACTAGCTCTCACAATAATGGTGTTGGTTGGGAAAAACCTAGCATGCAAGACCTAGGATCAAACCTAAGAAGGCAAAAAAATGGACATAGGCCAGAAGTAGAGCAATCAATGCCATCAAGCTACCACCAAAGGACATGAATTGCCATCATCATTGCCATTAAAACCATGATCACACAAACCCTATCCAACACATGGCCATATGAAAATGGCATTGAATAAGATGCAAACTATTAGGGAAGCCAAAACCATAATTGTTGTTACAGGATCCAACACCACTACTGTGCTGCCACTCATTTATTGCAACCCAAAAACCCACTACCATTATCAAAGGGGACCACAGATCTATGACCAAACCATGCCAATGCAGAGTATATGAACATACCAAGCTATCCTCCAAAAGAGCCACAACCCCAAAGCCCTTTGTCCCTGGCACTCAACACCTCTAGAGCCACACTACTTATAGTTGTGCCCACGTAGAGTAAACCCTAATTCTAAGGTTTTAACAAATGAAGAGAGGGAGATTTAGTTATTTGATTATATTTTTGACTTTAATATCTTTGTAAGATTTATTGAAGTCTTTGTTAGGATAGAAAAATTATTTTTAAAATTATTAATATTTTTAAAATATTAAAAATTACTTAGTTTAATAACATTATAATATAATAAATATAAATTATATATATATAAAATAAAATTTAAAAATATATATATGTACATATTGACATGATACCTTCATTTTTTTTCCAACCAAAGAAGTCAAACTTTAGTACCATCCCATTTTAGGGTGAATTTAGAATAGCCACTTCTACCATATCTATCATTCTATCCATTTCAACATTAGCTTATATTTAAATTTCAACTAAAATTATTGTGAAAATCCCTATACATTAATTTATTATCTATGTATGGATTTCAACTGAAACAAGTTTAAAAATCCCTATACATTTACCACTTGTGCACCTTTTTTTAAAATGTTAAAATTAATTAAATCATGGTTCCAAAAAGAAAGGCACACGAGTGATTATTAGTACCTATGCATTTTGATCAATTTTTTAATTAGTTTTGAATTGAAAATTGTACTTAAGTATAATTAGGGCAAACATCGTACCTTCTCTATAGGGGATGTAGCCCACACTTCATAGTCTTTTGTGAACTACTTTGGACCCTTGGCCGATGGAGGTGATGACATGTACCTTGATGAATATTAATGTTTGTGGACTTACTGAACCTACTAGGAGATATCTAGTATGGGATAATTGTCAGCATTTTGAGAAGTTGAGTGGACTTTGCTTGCAGGAAGTAAAAGTTTCTCACTATTTTTTTTCTATTCTTCATACCATTTGGCCCATAGCTACGCCTTTTGTCTCTTCTCATGAGGTTGGTAGAGGTAGTGTAGCCACCCTTCTCTCTGCAAATATGGGCTCATATGTCATTTCTTGGGGGATTGAGCCCTCATAAAGGGTGTTTTAGGTCTTTTTAAAACTTGATAGCCATATGATGGGGCTGGCCAACATCTATGCCTTTAATGATGTTGTTGACAGATCAAGGCTTTGGTGGTGGCTTGATGACTCCCTACCTAATGTTTATTGGGTAATATGTAGTGATTTTAACATGGTTGAATCCCCAGAGACAAGGCTGGTCATTCTCCCATGCATTAGTGTGCAGGTGAAAGAGAAGCCTAGTTTTATATGAGGAACAAGCTTGGCTTATATGATCCTAACCATAGTTAGGAGTCATCGAACCATACCTAATACACTTGGTCCAATTTTTAGCAAGGGGATGACTGAGTGCTTATTAGGTTGGATCGAGTTCTCATGTCACACAATACATTTTTCCATATTCCCAATAAAATAGGCCCACCATTAGTGGTCTATGAGAACACAATATTATCAGACCACTAACCTATTTCTTTCCAGGTGGCTAGGAATTCTATGCCTAATAGGCCACATTCTTCTCAATTCTATTTTAACATGGCACATATCTCTCACCAAAGACAAGATAGTATATTCTTAAAATCTAGAATTTGGTTGCTAGGCCTCTTAGTGAAATAAGATGGATTGAGTGATGGGAGGATGATATTACTCGCACCACCACTTTCCTTAGATTGTTTGGGAAGCAAGCCACCTTCTTCCATAAATGAGAGCATGAAGCTTCATACTAGGAGTATGTGCTAGCCTCCAAGGAGCTAGACAATAACCTTTTTAGTATTACTCTCTAGGCTAAAGATGTCATATCGAAACACACACTTAAGCTCAAGGAGAATTACTAGGCAAGAGGGGTACATATTAGAGCTTGGATCCATTGGTTGAAGGTTGGTGATAAAGTTTCAAAAGATTTTTTTGTATTTTTATGCATTAGAAAAACCTCAGATAAGATTAAAAACATAAAATCAGGGTCAAAAATTCTTACCAAGCTCCTTGATGTCTTAGCAACTTTTGTTGAACATTATAAGAATGTGTTTACAGTGCAACCCAATTCTCCTGCTAGGGAAGAAGCCTTGCTTAAATGTTTGTTGGACACGTCATGCAAACTCTCTTAAGCTCAGTGTGTGGCTTGTGACTGCCTTCTTGACATCAATGGTCTAAAGGAAGGTTCCTTTTCCATGGCTTTTGATAAAGCCCCAGGTGTGGATGGTTTTTCATGTGAATTGTACTAAACCTTTTGGGATATTATTTGCCAAGATATACATAAAGTTTATCTAGAAGCCATGAAGAGGGGGTTGTTTGGCACTGCTATTAATAAAGAAAATATTAAATTTATCCCCAAAGAAGGAGATCCTGAGCTTATCACCAATTGGAGGTTGATCACCCTATTGAATGTCTCTTACAAGATCATTTCTAATGTGTTTGCTCTCAAGCTGAGACATCTTCTTCCCTTGATCATTAAAAGTGAATAGTTAGGGTTTATCAAGAATAGCTTTATCCTAGATAACATTATTGTAGTTTGGGAAGGCATGGAGTGGGGCCATCCCTCCAACTAGAAAGTTTTATTCATCAAGATTGATTTTGAGAAAGCCTATGATAAAATTGAATGGCCTTTTATTCTTGTTATGATCCAGGCTATTGGCTTTGACCCTCACTTTATTTGGTCTATTTGAATGCTTTTCAAATATATCAGAGCTTGCCTCACCATTAATGAGACTCATTCTCAATGGTTTGAGCTTCAATGCTATATCAGACAGGGATGCCTACTTGTTCTATCTCTGTATGTTATTACGGCATAAGGATTCATCTATTTTTTAGTAAAATTTACCTCTAGGAATTTAATCAAAGGGATCACCTTTTCCAATATCTTGCAACAGTTAGTTAATGGGCATTTTGTGGATGATTCCTTTTTTATTCTTCTAGAGGAAAAAAATCCATGCATAATGCTTTGCTTTGCCTGGATACCTTCTGCCTGGCTTTAAGTTCCTCCATTCAATGTAGGAAAACTAAGTGCTATAGATAGTTGATATCCCCTAGACCAAGTTGGCTTGCTGATTACTGTTGGAGTTAGATTACCCATGGTGAGCAATTCAAGTTTTTAGGCATTTCTTTTGCCTTTCAGTCTTCCCCAACTAAGCTTTAGACTTATGTCATTCAAAGGTTGGAAAATAAAATTAACTAGTGGGTTACAAAACCATTGTCTATGGTGGGCAAGTTCCAAATATATTCAAACGTCTTTGTGGCCACCCATGTTTACTATTCTACATGTTAGGTTCCATCTAAAGAAACCTATGGCAGAATGGAGAAACTTCCTTAGGACTTCTTGTGGGCTACTACTGATGGGAATAATGGCTTTCATTGGGTGGTCTGGGATTTATGTTGTAGACCTCGAGAAGCTAAGGGGCTTGGTCTCATTGATGTTAGGATTCAAGGGTTTTTTCTCACTGCCAAGTGGGTTATTTGTTGTCTTGAGGGAAATGAGGCTTGAAAAATCCTTGTTAGGCATTATATTACCTAGGGGGTTCCTCTTGGGTGACAAGCCTAGAAAGGGATAAACTTATAGACCATTCTTATTATGTCGATTAATGTGAAAATTCAAGGCACTTTTGTTGTCAAAAGAATTTGGAAAGCTTGGGAGCTACTCAAATCCTCATTAGTTTGGAAAGGGGAGGAATTCAGGACAGGGATTTATATCAATTTAGAATCCCTTTGGTGGTCTCCTTTGATTAATGTTCATAATGTCCTTTTTGCCCAGGTTCCCTGGATTAAGAGCCTTCAACACTTCAGATGAGGGATCAAAACCATTAGGGACTTGTTTTATCATCAAACCAGGGATTAGATTCCCTGAGAGTAGCTTAAAAGAAATTTTAATTTGCTCAATAATGATGTTAAATCCATCCAAGAGATTCAGGAAGCCATTCTAGACTCTTTACTTCATAAAATTAGCATTTCAACTAGAGCCCCATGGTGGAGGGATTGGAATTGGCCTACAACCACCCCTTTTAGAAACTACACTTCCATCTTGGGGTCTTAAATTATAGATCCTAAAGGGCTCCCCTTAAAAAAATTGAACAAGGTTTGGAATAACAAGTCTCATCTCTCTGTGTGGGCTAGAATATTTGCCAAGCTATGGGTTATGCCCATTGAGCAAAAAAAAGTTCATTTTATTTGGTGTTTATTATACTATGGGTTATCGCTTGGAGAATGGCTCAAACATCTTGGGGTTGCCAATCCCTTGTGCCTATCCTGTGGATAACCTGAGTCGATTAAGCATGTGTTCTGGTTTTGCCCCTATGCCTAGTCTGAGTGGAAGTGGATTCATTTGTTGTTCCAACCCTTTCTCCCCGAGCCTTTCACCTAAAAAATTGCTCTCCTAGGGGCTCGACCATTTTGCCTACAAAATACAATAAGTTTTGGCTTATTCTTCATGTTGATATTCTTTTTTATATATGGAAAGATAGAAATAATTCTATCTTTAACAAGAAGCATTTAGATAGAAATTTATCTATTGACAATAATGTTAATGTTATCTCCAATTTGTCTCTTTAGCTCTTTGACTAGACTAATAAAGTCCAGATGGAGTTTTCCCATCTTTAGTCATTGATGGAGTATTGGGTGGGTGCCCCTTATGCTATTAGTCAAGTGCATCCCTCATTTAATTCTCATCATGGTTCGAATTTGATGTTTGGTCATGACTCAAGGAGGTAGAATTTTAGAGGACAAAGATGGTGCTCCTTGTCCCCACATTGTCCCATGAGGTCTCCACCAAGGAGAAGCCTACAATGTGGTGCCAGTTTGAATAGTCATGATCAGCAGGATGGTTGGGGACCTCATACTCAACTATAGATGGGTGGATGGGGGGATCCCCCTCCTACTAGAGTCCAGCGTGATGGGTGGGATTCTTCACTTCATCTGCCATACAAATTTCTAAGGTTGGATTTTTCCATTTCCCCATAGAGGTCTACTAGAGAAGACAATAATGAAAATGAAGATAATATTGGTGGTTGGGAGCCCTTTCATGACTCTAAGGATCTGCCTGCTAGTGTGGGGTGGGGAGGAAAACTTGATCTCCTCACCTCCACCTCCTCCCTCATCTATGCTTATAGTGGCAGTTTAATTATGTCATTTCTTTGCCCTATTTTGGTTGGTAACATTTATTAGCTTAGTTCGTACTCTTCTTGTGGCCTTTAGGCATGATGTGAAATGTGGGTGTGACCTGTCTACCCTTTTTTGTATGATTAGCTATACCTTTAATGAATTAATATAAATGCTTTTCAATAAAAAAAGTAATTAAGAATAAAATATAATTTATGTCAAAAAATTAGTTTTATTGGAATTTAAAAAATGGAAAAAAATTATATTGTCCAATCATTTCTTAAAATTAAAATTTATTTAGGATTTTGAAATAAATTCTACTATACAATGATTTGATGTTGAAAAGGTAGGAAAGAATATTCAATGGCATGTGCGAGGCCTACATGGAAGGCCTAAAATATGGAATAATTCATCTCTTACGGTTTTGATGTGGACTAACTGGTCTCACATGCTATTCAACAACAAACCAAACCAAAACACAAAACCAAATCAAAAGTTGTGGCTCTTCTTCTAGATAACAAGGAAACCTTGCAAAAATTGACAATTTTCATGTTTATAACCATAGTATCATTTCTAAGGCCTTGCAATTCTTGAATAAAAGGTAGTGTAATTAGACATAATACTTGGTGCTTTTACCATCTCACTAGACAAACATAAAAAAATAGTTACGGGTTAGTTATAACAATAAAATAGGAGAAATACAATTGCATGACCACTACCTATCTTTCACTAATTTACAAAACTTGCCCAAAATACTTCTGTTAAAAATACATTAGACTTACAACCAAAACATTCCATGAAACCACTTATGTGAATTACATTTGCTTAATTGCTTCTAGTGCCTTTTTAGACAACCCTTTTTTTTTGCATACCTTGCAACCTTGACACTCCAAGAGATGACATTTTCTCAACACATTTCATTCAAAATCCTTAAAGCATCATCAGGGAAGCCATTTGGAACATGGTAGCAACCTTTGAGTGCTATGTAGGTAGTCATAATTGCCTTGAGCTCATCTAGCCTTCTAACAACCTTCTTGTGGAACTAGTTTTGCATTGAACATTGACTCCACTAAAATGGAAGCATAGTTCCTTGTCATTACTCATCGTTCAATATTCTAATATGACACCTTTTCTACCTGGAATGTAGAAGAAAGCATAAATGATCAATATTCACATTATGGAGGAAACATGTTAGATGGTTTGCAGCTGAGGTCTTCAAAGTCACTACATCTAAAGGCTACAACCCAGAACCTTGACATCATTATTTTTGATGGTGTCAGGGAATGAAAAGTAACATCTTGAAGTTTTTTTTATCTCTACTCAGTGTTGATCATGCTCCCTTGGTAACCATGTTTCGTCACGTGTTAGATGGGTTTGGATCTACTATTAGAAGCCTTACATTTGGTGTCAAGCTGCAAACCAAATGACTACTTCTCTCCATATCAAGGGTCTTGTGTATGCTTCTAAATATTTCTTTACATGGGCCTTGTGTATACTTCCAAATTTTACTTGGCAGTGCAAACAAATCTCTACGTAGTTTAAAGACACGTGTTGATCTATTAACCATGTGGTCCTTCATTTTATAAGGTTTAAATAATAGTCATTAATTATATTGAGAAATAAATTACAACAAATATATTTTACTATGATATATTATTTATTATATTATCTAATTTTTAATTTAGATTATATTTTATATTGTTAAATACAATATTTATTTAAATTATAATTATTATAATACATTATTACTTTTATTTTAGTATAATAATATAATATATTATAACGATATTACCTATTATATTATGTAATGTATATTTAGATTACATTATATATTACTAAATAGAATAATTATATATAATATAATTATAATAATATATTAATTTTTTAATTTAGTATAGTAATATAATATATATTACAAAATATAATAGGTAATATATTATTAGTAAAATTTATTCATAAATAAAATTTTAATCGCACAACGATGCTCACTCATTCATGCATCCAATTCACTGATCAATTCATACATCAATTGATAGCCATTACATAACATCAAAATCTATGTGCATCAAAAAAACTTCACAAGAAACCGAGGATTGATTCCTACCAAGATATGATTTCTATTAGGTCATGAAAATTGTGAAAATATCATAATTTCAAAAATAGAAAATAAAAGTTGACAATTTATTAAAAACAAAAAATATCACAATTTTAAAAATGTGATGTCTCCTCCCCACATATCTTGTTGCCATGCCATATAAATTAACACATCACCTTCTTTTCCACCATCACCCCCACTAGAAATATCAGATCAACATTTCATGGAAAAAAGATTAGATTTCATGTGTCGCACCACTGTTGATATTAAACACTACCTGACATGACTTGCACCTTTGGGGTAGCTGCTAGTTAATATATGTTGTGCTAAGTAAAAGGAAGACGATGGTTGACATTTAATATTGAATGTAATGCTTGCTCCTTATAAATAGAGCAAATTTCCATTAATCCATTGAAGAATCTATATTGAATGCAATGCCAAATATCTAAAGTTATGAATGTGACAACTTTCAACAAGTTATGTCAGTGTCATTTTGCGATACTTATGTGAATTTTTGAAGACCCCGGCTTCAAATTGAAAATGTATATTTTTAGTTCCCTCATGTATCATGGATCTATGCTATTATGTCTGTAAAATACTCTCTTGATATATATTCTTTATAAATGGAGTTCTTCACAATTTCTAGTTTTAATGGTAATAATTTAAAAAAAAAAAATCATCATTCTTTGATATCAGTAAAAATAGATAGTTCCCTGAGTTCAATATCTAATCAATGCAATTGAAGGAAAATTTAAAAAAAAAACAAACCTGCTATTGTCTAACATCTAATAGCCAAGTTCAGCTTGATCTAGATTGTTAAGAAATATAACATATGAATTAGGATGTATACTAAATGTCATTTGATCTTACTCTTCTTTAAAAACTATGTATTTGTTGTTTTATTGTTTGCACAAAATCACAGTAAATGTCATCAGAACCATTCATTATAGTAATATTTTTTATTGACATTATTATGATCTTATACAACACAACACAAAAAAAAAAAAAAAAAAAAAAAAAAAAAAAAACAAACTTACATAACCTACATTAATTTACAACTAAAACCATTTCACAATTACACACATTCATAACTAGTAATAGGTGCTAAAGTCATTTCACGACTCTTGTTTCAATAGAAAATTTGATCGCATACAAACTAAATTTTATTAATCGTCCTATAAATTTCATTTGAAAAAAATATTTGAATAATTACCTTATAAATTTCACTTGAAAAAAATATTTGAAAATAAAATATTTTATACGTAAAAAAAATAAAAAAACTTTTAATAAAAAAAACTAAAAAAAACTGTACAAAATTTAATTTTAAAATTTTCATTCATTCTAACTTTTGAAAAATTTATAAATTCTATTTTAAAATTAACATTATTATTATTGATTTGGAATTCTTTAAAGTTCACCAAAACAATTTAGATTATTTTTTAATTTATTGATCACCCTATAAATTTTATTTGAAAAAAAAAATTCTCGTACACAAATAAATGAAAATATTTTTAATAAAATAAACTAAAAAATAAACTTTAAAAAATATCATTCATTCAAACTACTAAAAAAAATTAGAAATTCTACTTTAAAATTCTCATCATCAACATTATTATTATTGATTTGGAATTCTTGAAAATTCACCAACCCACCAATATAATTTAGATAATTCAACAAAAAAAAAGGTAAAAGGTAGAGATGTACAAATTGGGGTCCAAAAAAGGTGATAAATTTGAGAAGACAAAATTTTATTTGTAAAGGGTGTACCTTTTTTTTCCAAAAAAATTATATTTAAATTTGCTTGGTATGGTGCCAAAACAAAAGGGTGTATGCTCTTTTCAAAAAGGGTGCATGCCAAAGGGCGTACACATTTTGTGATTTTAAAAGGGCATACATTCTTTAGAAAACATAATTTTTTACCCAATTTTCTCCAAACCCACAATTCATTTACCCCATTTGGAGCATTCATGTTTTGGAACATCAAGAAGAGGATGTGTGTGCTTTAAAATCTTGCATTCCACCAACTTGATTCCACATTTTTTAATCACAGTCTCAGGTTATTAAATTTCAATTTTGGGGTTTGCATTTGTATGTATTTATGTTTGAAGTATTGAAATTAAATTTGCATTGAACTCTCTCACATTCCTTGAAGAAAACTTTTATTTTTATAAATTTAAATATAAAATTCGATGGACCCATTGCTTGAAAAAAATGTTGAACAAAACCTTGATCAAAACCCTCCACAATTTGACTTCATAGAAGAAGAAGTTGAATTGTATGAACAATATAATATGAAACAAAAACAATTACAAATTATTATCAATAATTTGCTTCTCTTAAAGTCATAATGCAAGCAATTCACTTGCTAGTATATTGGAGGCCATTTTTAACAAATTGAGAAATATCACTTCACAACTTGACGTAATGTTGCATCAAAGAGACATGTTAAAATAATATTATCTAATAAATTATCATATGAGGACATTAAAAAAAAGATAATAAAAGAAATGTGTGCTTTGTTTCTTAAGCCTAGAACCAACCAACCATCCCCAACGAGTTACAAACACATTAACATTTATTAGTGTTTTTATACGGAGATAAAAAACAACTTTTAGGACAAGTGGTGGATGGTGTTTGATGAGCTTCTAGGTAACAAGGGCGCTATGCGCCGAGTCCCTGCAACAGTATAGAATAGTTTTAAAATTTGTTTTACGTATAGATGATATTAGTACATATAATTTGTATGAAATATTAAAGTAATTAGAATATTTATTTTTACAGAAATTTATTTTTAAAATGTTGAATAAATTTATAAAAAAACTATTTAGTCATTTAATATAAAATGATTTAAAAGATAAGGTTAAAGATATATTTTCATGATGAAAGAAAATTTTAATTTAATTATTATATAAAATTAATTTGATATTATTGAATACAAACTCAATTATACTATTAACATATAATTGACATACTCTACCTTGTCAAACATATGTTAATACTCTACAAACTCAATTATACTAAGAAAGAATTTAGTGGTTTTCGTTAGTCAAAGTAGGATGAAAGTATAGACAACATAGTTGGAAATGCAAATTCAAATAATAAAACAACTAAAATTGCTATTATACATTCAGGAAAACACAGTCAAGCATGATATCTTATTATTTATCAATAACAAGGATAATTACTTTATTTGTTGTGCTTGTATCTTAAGATTATCAAATATAGATATCTTCTACATAAGGAATGTCAAATAAATTTGCACTGTCAAGAGTAGATGGTTTTACCAACAATAGAGATGGAGAATGGTTGGAGGTAATAACAAACTATAACAAAGTAAGGACATATATCTAATACATGTCACAGGGGAAGTGTCATTGTAGTAGATAAATGATTTCCAAGTTATTTGAAACGTAAACCTTGTAAATCATTCTAGATGTACTAATCAACTAAGGAAGTAGAAAGTAGAACCTTTCTCCTATAAATTTAGATCAAGTGACCAATTTGTTGGGTGAATATTTTGTCGTCAACTAACTGAAGGAAAAATGGGTATATTAACCACAACGTAATGAGATAAATCTTTCCTCTCAGCAAGGAGAGGTTCCCTATAAACTACTATAAACTAATATAAACTGAAAATAAACTCAAGGGTGAGATCATACCATCCATTTCTATTTTTTCAAAAATTATGTTTACAAAGTAAAGGAAAACTCGTGTGTAATAACTAAATCCATTTCTCTTTTTTCAAAAATGATGTTCATAAAACAACAGGAAAACTTTCTGGGTAATAACTAGATCCACAAGAAACCCACGAAATCACAAAGTCTTTCGTTGCTTCTCTTACTGATTTAGGACTAATATCACAGGAAAACTTTCTAGGTAATAACTAGATCCACATGAAACCCACGAAATCACAAAGTCTTTCGTTGCTTCTCTTATTGATTTAGGACTAATATCACAGTAGAATGAAGTGCAGACTAAAGTCTACACTGAAAACTACAATAGAATATATGATCACAAAGGATAAAAGTAGTTCAAAGCCTTTCCAATATCCTTTGTGCTGAAATGCAAAACACATAAGCTAAAGACAATTATGGTAGCACAAAGTCTCCACAATCGGCTTCAGGACATCTTCCAAATTATTTTCACTTGCTCTGCTTATTTGATCAAATGGATAAGATTGTATTTAGGAAAAAGACATAAGAAAAATTTCCTACATAACACAAGTTATTTCAACACAAAGTTTGAAAGGTCACTTGCTTTCTCATTTAGCTAATAAAATATGATTAACAATCTGAACTCAAAGTCTCAAAAATGCCTTTCAATTTGGGTAGAGTTTTGCTTCTAATAACTGAGAGATCTCTTTGTAATAAAATTAGAGATTACAATATATAGCCTCCAAAGAAAGACTTCGGCACTTCTTTTCACAAAATGGCCCATGCTGCATTGAATGCATTGGAAAGAGGAAGTTCTATGAAGGGGCCATGCTGGAGTAGGGTACCAACCTTGACTTTAGCATTTAAATCATATCAAATGTCTTCTCCAAAGCATGGGTTACTTGATCCTCTGAAAGGCAAGACTGCTCCTCTTTATGATACTTACACGAATGTCCACTTGTCTTTACTCAAGTGAAGAAAAATATGCCGTGCCATTGAATGCTTGCATTCTCTGATATCCACCTGGTGGACTGCTCCACCTACTGGAATAAATCCTCAATCGATGCTTCTGGATTCTCTATTTTGTTGCCTCTTTCCTTGCTACATTTTGTCTCTTCTTGATGATCTGAGCTCTCAGGGCTATCTTCTCACCTTCTGTTGGCTTTTTTGACTCCTTTCTAAGTATATTGTTGAGTTTGTTCTCGGGTCTGCATCTTTTGAAAACTAACAGTTATTCCATTATCTTGAATTTGACGTCTGTGAGGACATCACTGATCACTTGAACCATTTTGAACCTTGAACCTTTTTGAATTCACCAGTTCAATTATTCAACAGTTCATCGGTTCAGTGGTTCAATATTTTATGTTTTGCAAAGAGTCACATTCACTCAGTCTTCTTATGAATTCAATGTATCATTGAACCAACTATTTGAACCTTTTGGTTGAACATTTTTCTGAAACCTTCCGCTTGAACCTTTTGAACCTTTAAACCTTTTGAACCTTTGAACCCTTTGAACCTTTGAACCCTTTGAACCTTTTTGAAGTGGAGTTCAATGGTTCAACGGTTCATTTCATATCGTTGAACCCCACCATTGAACCAATCTGTTTGAACCTCGATGTCGAACCATCCTTATTAATTTTTTAGGAAATGCTTTAAGTGTTTTGAAAATTTTCTTTGTGAAAGCCCACCTTTTGAACCTATGATTTCTTTAGTTGAAAAGGCTTATGAAATTGAATAACTTGATCACTCAGAATATTTTTTGAGAAGGAGGCCATTTTTGGCTTGCAAGACCAAAATAGTCAACAAGTTGTCCACAAAAATGAGTGACTAGTTTTGGGAACAACATCTAGCTCCATTTGGGGAACTTCCATCGATCGTATTTTGAAATGATTGAAGGGATTAGAATCTAGACTTTAAATGCCTTCATCCATGCCATTGGGCCATGGAGTCAAGCCACCCAAAAAGAGAAAGATGCCAAAAACTAAACTAACAACACAAAACAAACAAAGACTATACAAATGTATAAATGGACTTGTCTAATACTTCAAGGATTGAAGTGCTTTAGATGCTACCCACTGTGAGGTAGTGAAAATGATGTTCCATCTTGATATAGCAGCAAAAAACTATTTTCACCCTAGAAGCGATGATTGGTGAATGGACCTCTCCACTAGGAATCAAATTTTCTATGCATTCCTTTTAGTTCTCTCCTCTTGCCCCACAATAAGACTTGATCTCCAATCTAAAAACCATGAATCCTTGCTCTCTTGTTGAAGAGTTTCTTTACTTAATTTTGATGTGTAGCAATATGGTCCACTACCATCGTTCGCTACTCTTCTAGTTCAGTTAAGCACATGATTTGATTGTCACCATTAAACACCTGCCAATGGTTGGCATTATCAGGTGCACTTGATCGAAAGATCAACTTGATAATTTACTTGTGCCCTTTGAAATCTTTGTGAAGAACCATGAGGGTTGCAGAGACAACCAATGAATCTGTGCGATCATTAAACTCTTTTGGCATTGTAGAAATATTGAAAGCATCAAAACTTTCAATACAATTCCATACAAGATTGCGGTAATGTCACAATCTTTCATTCTTGGTTTGATATAGATTCTTTACCTGACAAACCACCAATTCAACATCTTCTCAAGCATGAAGAACCTTAACACCTTTAGCATGAGTAGCTTTTAATCCAAGCAACAAATATTCATACTCGACGGTGTTGTTGGTATTATTGAACTGCAACTTATATGAATAGGGGAAAATATCTCCTTGTGGAGATATCAAAACAATTTTGGCTCTAGAACCAGTAGAAGAGTAGCTACCATCAAATTCTAGAATTCATACATGATTAGAATCTGATCTCCTTAAAGATTTCTCTTCGTCAGTGAGGGAAGATTCTTTTTTACCTGAACTTTGCTCTACCAATTCTTCTAATTTTCTATCTAAATTTTTTGAATTGTCACTTAGTGAACTTTAGTCTGATGAAATAGAAGCATCTTCAGTGGATAGAAAGTAATTACCCATTTCTGAAGATTCAAATAAAATTTGAGCTTCAGGGTCTGATGTTTGAGTAACAATATATTTTGACTCCTTCTCATGAAGCAACTTTTGCATGATGCCCTTAACAGGTATTTTTGCTTTAGATAGGTCCATGTTCAAATCTCCACCTACATCCTTGCAAAAATTATGTCCAAGTAGAATGCCATAGGAAGCTAGAATATCAGCCACTAAGACTATCATCTTAATCCTCTTATATGGAAAGGCCATAAATGAAAACTAGGCATCTTTGATCTGACCCAAAAGTGGCACTTGTTTGTTTTCCATGTAGAAACATCTCCCAAAAGTTTTAGTTAAGGTAAGACCGAGAGAGTCGGCTACCTTGGTGGGCATAACATTATCAGAGGCTCTAAAGTCTATTATATAGTTGCTCAACTTATGACCATTTATCAAAAGGGAAACATAGAAAGGTTCTATTTTTCTAGGGGCAATAGGGGGAGTAATGACAAGATTATTTCAAATGAATTTGTTCTTTGAGGGATCAAGATTCAATTCTAAAAAATCTTGTCCTGTGGGGATGGTTTTGATTTTGATACATTTAGCCAACCTATCTAACTGCTCAAGTTTGGCTTGTAAGTATTCAAACTCAAACATTGAGATCTTGGTCTTCCTAGTATGATCAATTATATCAAATAACTGAAATGAACTAAAAATAGAGGAAGGAAGTCCATCATTTTGGTTTTTATTGGGTGTGGTGCTGGTCTAAGAAATTGAACCAGAAGGTACAAAATTATTTGAGGTACTTACTGTCTCATTGATCACCGAGTCCTTTGATTGAAAAGGTAGTGAAGACCCCATTTAGCAATTAAAATTACTGGCTGAGGTTCTTTTCCTACTTTTTTCTTATCCAGCTTGTTGAGTTGACTAGTTTTGGGACATAGTAAAAAAATGTATGATCCATCAAACACTTCTCCCTTTCTTCGAGCTTCATCTTGGTAATTCAGATAACCAATGTTAGAGTCACCAACTAATTCTTCTTCTCCTTCTGTGAAGAGATTAGCATCATCTTCTTGGTCCAACTCAGGTTGGAAAGAGAAATCATGTTCAACTTCATAATAACCAACTGTTGAGTTAGCTGGTGTTGCTTCAATGGCAAGTTTCCCTTGTGTGGGAGGAAGACAATTGGGTTGCCCTTAATTTCTGGTAGCATTGCTTTGATATGAATGGTTAGGGAATGTCTTCCTTGGTATATCCCGATAAGAATGAGGAACAAACATTCCTTGAGTCATTTGCCTTTTCAGAGCTAGCAATTAATTTGTTAACTTTTACACCATAGGATTAGTGGTGCTTGTGGAAGAAATTTCAGCAGATGAAGAAAATTTATTTCTATTAGGATTTCTTGTTATCTTACTTGCAAGGATAAAATCATCTTCGACCTCGATAGCCAAAATTTGGGCTACAGAAAGATTTATATGGCCAGCCCACCTCAATAGAAAACTCACTTCAGGAAGTTGAGAATTGATGAAGAAGCACTTAAGATTTTTTAGTGTTGGCCAAGTAATTGCAGGAATCCTATTCCTCAACTTATCAAATTTAGCAATGAAGTCTTGCATAGGCTCATGAGGATCCTTCTTCATTTGCGTAAGATGAGTCAATAAGACATGTGCATCTTCTGTGGGTTTGAATCTAGCCTCAAACTTGGCCTTGAGAGTGTTCCAATCAGTTACAGTCTGAGCTTGAAGATGATAAAACCAATCTACGACAACACCTTGCAATGTTCTTACAAATAGTCTTACCACTATATCTTCATATTCAACGCATATCACACCACAGGTTATGCAAAAAGCTGCAATATGCTCATTAGGATGAACTTTCCTATCACCCTAGAACTTCAGATTTTTTTTTTTGAACTACGGGGTGGTTCATGTAAAGGTGGGGTTAGATTGAGAGGGCCAAAAGTGTTACCCCAAGGGCCTTGGGTTGCTATGATATGACTATTGAAAGGAGGGATACAAAATATTTGTGGGGTATGTATAGACAAAGCTCTGCTAGTAGAGGAATGAAAAACTTCACTTGGCATTGGAGACCTGACATTGGTAGGAGGAAAATTCCTGGTTCACTGAAGGTGAGATGGTGGAGGATAAAGATCAAAATTATTTTGCTGCACAAACTCGAATATAGGATCAACAATACCTTGATCTCTCTAGCTTCATGTATACCATGGATCTACCAGAGTATAGAAAGGAAAAGAAGTGGAAATGCTTCAATTTGAAGCTTGAGGCTTCAAAGTTTGCATTCTTCCCTAGCAGAGTCACCAAAAATTGTTAGGTGAATATTTTGTCATTAACTAAATGAAGGTAAAATGGGTATATCAACCACAGCATAATTATTAGTGTAGGTTTTTATTTTTCCCTATTTTTAATTAAAAAAATTGTATTTCTTGTGCATACTTAGAGTTTTCCTACATTTGTGGGATAGGCTAGCTTATGTGGAGATGTGTGTCATAGGTGTCATAAGTAACTCTCTTGATGGGAGTTAATTCTCTACTCTTAGCACCTTGTCACCACCTTTCATGGAGGAGTTACAGTCTATTCTTGGGGTGCCTTGGCCACTTTTTGTGGAGGAGTTACTTACGTGCTCTCCTATATGTATTCTTCACTTTGGCCATCTCATGTTAATTAGATTTTGGTTTTCTCTATTTTGTCTTGTGCAATTTAGCTTCTTGTATAGTTTCAAATTGCTTTAGCATCTATGTGGTGTGCACTTGCTTCATCTCGTGTGATCACGTCTCCATTGCATTCACATTATCCAGATTCTAGCAACAACTCCGATATGGTATCAGAGCCACTCCAGTAATTGTGTCTGGTTATGCTATTCTGAAATTCTTACTTTGCTTTCTTACTAGTTTTTTTTGTTTAACTCCATTATTTTGGTAGAGTTTTTTGAAAACTCATGAAAATCCATACAAAAACTTGTTCAAAAATTACTTCTGAGTTAGAATTTGCCAGGACATCTTGTCTAGATCTGTTGTGGCTTTAACAAAGGCAGTAGAATTCCTTTTCTTTTGGTCATTCTACAGGAAAAGATAGCACAATCCAGCTCCATGGCATGCTTCTCTTATTGCAAGTTAAAGTTATTCTGATCTGAATCAGTCATTTGAAAAGTAAAGAGAGGCACAGTCCAGTGATAGATCGCCCATTTCAGTGCCTTCATTTATTCTACTCCTGCTTCAAGGAAGGGGTCGGCTGCATATGGGACTCAGCCTAAGCGCCAACCTCAGCTTGCAGGAGTCGGTGGTCTGTTGTCTGACTGTTTGACAAAATTTTGCTGTTATCCTTCTGCCACGCCAAGCTTCTCCAATGCTGGACACTCTTTTGGTCTGCGCCAAGCTTCTGGAACTCCACGCCAAGTCCTTCCAACTGACCTTTCTCTGTTTGCAAGGTGCCAAGCAGCCGTACGATGTCCAGCAGGTCTGCAGTTCATTTCTTTTATTTTTTTTGAGCAAAATTTGGACTGTGTTTTTCTGGTGCCCCTTCCTTGCTTGGCGTCCCATGTGGGCCCTTGGACACTTGGCATCCATCAAATTGTCCTTTGCTTTATTTTCTTTTCAGTTAAAAATTGACTTGTAAAAAAAAACAAATCAGTCAATTTGACTGAATATTAAGTTTTTTAGATAGTTTGATAATTTGAGGGTTTACATTTAAAAATTGTATTTTCCCCTATCGAAGACGAAGGGTGAGGCCTGGGTTGGCAGGAGGCCAATTCTCCCTCACAAAAACCTCATTTCGATTCCTCGTTCCATGTCGAATCCAACGAGTGGTTGGAAGACTACTTTCTCTCTCAAAATAGAGATTTTTTTAATGTTTTAGTGCTTTTTTTTGCAAAAACACTAGTTTACGAGAAAATTGAACCTTTAATATCTTGCAAACAGTAGCTCAGATTTGGGTGCCATTTTTTACAAAAGTGTTTGTAATTTAATTATCCACAGTGTAAGCTTGTTATTTGCCAAAAATGCACTAGTGGCTATCAGGGAGTTGCATAGTGATACTACAGTGGCAGTGGGTAGGGTAGATCACCAAGCAAGGTTATACACCTTCTCACATTTTGCATTAGATTCTTCTTCGACAACATTACTGACTCATTCAGATGGAGTTAGCAAATTGTGGCATGAGCGGTTTGGCCACCTTAACTACCACTACCTTGAGCAATTTTGCAAAAATGACATTGTCATTGGCTTGCCTCGTGTCCAATTCTCAAAAGGACTTTGCGAGGGGTGTTCCCTTGGGAAGCATCCAAAAGCAAAATTTGACAAAAGCAAAGCTTGGAGGGCTTCAAAACCTTTAGAGTTAGTCCACAGTGATGTATCGGGACCCTTTCCCAAACCATCTTTCACAAGGGCCAAGTACATCTTCACTTTCATTGATGATTTCTCTAGGTACACTTGGATATATTTTCTCAAACAAAAGTTTGAAGTGTTTGAAAATTTTCTAGACTTTAAAGCTCTTGTTGAGAAATAGAGTGAAAAATCCATCATGGTTATTCGAACTGATAATAGAGGGGAGTATGTCAGCAACAAGTTTGAGCAGTTTTGCACCATAGAGGGGATTGATTTGCAGCACACAGTGACTTACAATCCTTCACAGAATGGGGTTGTTGAATGCAAAAATAGGTTCTTGAAAGAGATGGGTAGCTTTATGATTCACTCCAAATCTTTAGCACCATAGTACTAGGCTGAAGCTATCAATTGTGCTTGCTACATTCAAAACAGAGTTCCTCACAAAGCTTTGAAATGGATAACACCCTTTGAAGCTTGGCATAAAAGGAATCCTAATGTTGAGCACCTCAAGGTCTTTAGATCCCCAGCGATGGCCCACATACTGAAGAAGAAATGCAAAGCTATGGAATGTCAGTCCAAGCCTTGCATCTTTGTAAGATATCCAAATGGTATTAAGGGTATCACCTTCTAGATTTAGTCAGTCATGAGTTATTCATCGAGAGAAGTATCCATTATCAGGAGAGTCCTAGAGACTCAACACTTGACACTTCTTCTCCCTCATTGGATCTACTTCTTCATGATGGTTCCTCATCAGATTCAGATTAGCCACATCAAGTTCTTGAGTAAGAGACATCTTCTTTTTCTTTGAGTTTAGACAGTGATGTAGGGGCATCCATATCTAGTTAGTTAGAGGATGAGGAGTTAGCACCTGACTTGCCCACTTCTGGGCCACTTTGGGCTAGACAGACACTTGAGAGTGTTGGCACTTGGACAGGAGATCCCACAGATGACAGACGTACTAGAGGGGATTTTTAAAGAGATCCACATGCCTTCTTTGCTTCAGTTTCAGATCCACAAACTTTTCGAGAGGCATCTGGGGTACCTAAGTGGGATAGTGCTATGGAGGAAGAATATTCTTTCTTAATCAAAAATCACACTTGGGATTTGACTTCACTTCCTAATGGAAGAAAGATGGTTTGATGTAGGTGGATATATCAGACCAAGTTTGTAGCAGATGGGTCGGTTGATAAGTACAAGGCATAATTGGTTGCCAAGGGTTTCTCACAGGTGGCAAACATTGACTACTCAGAGACCTTTGCACCCATTGCAAATATGACTTCTATCCGACTCACCTTGGCTATTACCACAACACATGGTTGGGATGTGCATCAGATAGATGTGAAGAGTGCCTTTCTTCACAGAGACCTAGAGGAGGAGATCTACATGGAGCAGCCACCAGGATTTGGTCAGGATTCTTCCTTAGTATGCAAACTTAGGAAATCTATCTATAGCCTCAAACAGGCCCCTCGGGCTTGGTATGCCAAGATGGATTCCTTCCTTCTCACAACAAGTTTCACTAGGTGCCATTTTGACCCCAATGTCTACTTGCGGCAGGATGATTCGCTCTTGATTTTGGTTCTATATGTTGATGACCTTTTGATCACTGGGAGTTCTTCATCGGCTATTGTAGTGGTGAAGGCATCTCTCTAGGATAGATTTGACATGATAGACTTGGGTTTGTTGCACTACTTCCTTGGCATCGAGATCTCATAGTCAGATTCAAGGATTTCTCTTGTACAACCTAAGTATGCTATTAACTTATTGGATCGGTTTCACATCACTGATTGCAAGCCATCTCCAACTCCCTTTCTATCAGGAGTCAAGCTTGACGCTAATTGTTCTTCACCATTGGTTGATGCCACTCGATATCGACAACTTGTTGGTAGTCTCATCTACTTGACTCACACCAAGCCTAACATATCATATACAGTGGGATTTGTCTCTAAATTCATGCAAGAACCTCATGAGCTACATTGGAAAGCAGCTACGAGGATCTTGCATTACATACAGGGTTCACATAGATACGAGATTCATTATAGATTTGGCATAGAGGTTGACTTGGTGGATATATAGATTCAGACTGGGTTGGCGATTCACTGACTTACAAGTCCACTTCTGGTTATAGTTTCTCTCTAGGTTTAGGTCTTATTAGTTGGTCTAGCAAGAAGTAGTATGTTATTGCTATATCATCCACAGAGGCAAAGTATATGGGAGCTATTGATGCAACTACTAAGGCTATTTGGCTTCAGGGGATACTTTTTGAGTTTGGCATTCCTATCAGGTAGCCCACCATCATTTATTTTGACAATCAGAGTACCATTCAAATTTTCAAGAATCTAGTTCAGCACCAGCAGACCAAGCACATAGAGATTCACATGCATTTCATTCGAGAGCTTATTCATAGTGAGGTCATTGACTTTATATTTTGCTAGTCTTTTGAGCAGGTTGTAGACATCTTCACCAAACCTTTCACTGAGAGCAAGTTCATTCATCTACGAGCTCTTCTTGAGGTGCGATCCACATCTACAATAGCATCATCTTTGAGGGAGGACCACTAGCCTCTTCTTTCTTTTACGTCTCTCTTTTGGGGGGGGGGGGTTTCCTATGGGTTTTCTCCTTTTCTATATCTTATGGGAGATTGCATTTGTACATAGGTACCTCATCAGGCCTAGTTGTCGGGACCCATTTTATATTTCCACACTGCCCACCTAAGCTGCGCTTATGGTGGGTATTAGTGTAGGTTTTTATTTTTCCCTATTTTTTACTTAGGGAAATTATATTTCTTGTGCATACTTGGATTTTTATTACATTTGTGGGATAGGCTAGCTTATGTGGAGATGTGTGTCATAGATGTGTCATAGGTGTCATAAGAATGTCATAAGTAACTCCCTTGATGGGAGTTACTCCTCTATTCTTATCACCTTGTCACCACCTTTCATGGAGGAGTTACAGTCTATTCTTGGGGTGCTTTGGCCACCTTTTGTGGAGGAGTTACTTACGTGCTCTCCTATAGTATTCTTTAGTTTAGCCATCTCATGTTAATCAGATTTTGGTTTTCTCCATTTTGTCTTGTGAAATTTAGCTTCTTGTATAATTTCAAATTGCTTTAGCATCTATGTGGTGTGCACTTACTTCATCTCATGTGATCACATCTCCATTGCATTCGCATTATCCAAATTTTGGCAACAACTTCAATAGTAATGAGATAAATCTCTCCTCTCAGCAAGGAGAGGTTCCCTATAAACTACTATAAAGTAATATAAATTGAAAATAAACTCAAGGGTGAGAGCATACCATCCATTTTTCTTTTTTCAGCAATGATGTTCACAAAGTAAAGGAAAACTCATGTGTAATAACTAAATCCATTTCTCTTTTTTTAGAAATGATGTTCATAAAATAACAAGAAAACTTCTTGGGTAATAATTGGATCCACAAGAAACCCACGAAAGCACAAAGTCTTTCGTTGCTTCTCTTATTGATTTAGGACTAATATCATAGTAGAATGAAGTGCAGCCCAAAGTCTACACTGAAAATTACAACAGAGTATATGATCACAAAGGATAAAAGTAGTTCAAAGCCTTTCCAATATCATTTGTGCTGAAACGCAAAACACACAAGCCAAAGACAATTATGGTAGCATAAAGTCTCCACAATTAGCTTCAGGACATCTTCCAAATTATTTTCACTTGATCTACTTATTTGATCAAATAGATAAGATTGTATTTAGGAAAAAGATATAGGAACAATTTCCTACATAACACAAGTTATTTCAACACAAAGTTTGAAAGGTCACTTGATTTCTCATTCACCTGATAAAATATGATTAACAATCTGAGCTCAAAGTCTTAAAAATGCGTTTCAATTTGGGCAGAGTTTTGCTTCTAATAACTGAGAGATCTCTTTGTGATAAAATTAGAGATTACAATATATAGCCTCCAAAGAAAGACTTTGGCACTTTTTTTCACAAAATGGCCCATGCTGCATTGAATGCATTAGAAAGAGGAAGTTTTATGAAGGGGCCATGTTGGAGCAAGTTACCAGCCTTGACTTTAGCGTTTAAATCATATCAAATTTCTTCTCCACAGCATCGGTTGCCTGATCCTCTGAAAGGCAAGGCTGCTCCTCTTTATGATACTTACACGACTATCCACTCATCTTTACTCAAGTGAAGGAAAATAGGCCACACCATTAAATTCTTACACTCTCTAATATCCACTTGGTGGACCGCTCCACCTACTGGAATAACTCTTCTATTGATGCTTCTGGATTCTCTATTTCGTTCCCTCTTTCCTTGGTACATTTTGTCTCTTCCTGATGATCTTAGCTCTCAGGGATATCTTCTCACCTTCTTCTAGCTTCTTTGGCTCCTTTCTTAGTAGATTGCTGAGTTTGCTTCTACGTCTGCATCTTTTGAAAACCAAAGGTTATTTTATTATCCTAAATTTGACGTCCTTGAGGATGTCATTGATCACTTAAACCATTTTGAACCTTGAACCTTGAACCTTTTTGAATTCAACGGTTCAATGGTTCATTAGTTTAGTGGTTCAATATTTTATGTTTTGCAAAGAGTCACATTCACTCAATCTTCTTATGAATTCAATGTATCATTGATCTAACTATTTGAACCTTTTGGTTGAACCTTTTTTTGGAACCTTCCGCTCAAACCTTTTGAACCTTTGAACATTTTGAACCCTTTTGAAGCGGAGTTCAATGGTTCAACGGTTCATTTCATATCATTGAACCTTGCCATTGAACCAATCTGTTTGAACCTCATCGTTGAACCATCCTTATCATTTTTTTACGAAATGCCTTAAGTGTTTTGAAAATTTTCTTTGCAAAAGCCCACCTTTTGAACCTGTGATTTCCTTAGCCAAAAAGGCTTGTGCAATTGAATAACTTGACTGCTTAGAACATTTTTTGAGAAGGAAGGAGACCATTTTTGGCCTGTAGGACCAAAATGGTTAACAAGTTGTCCACAAAAATGAGTGACTAGTTTTGGGAAGAACACAATTAAGGTAGGTTTGCAGAATATTACGAATATGAAGACATGATCAAAAACATGGAATACAAAGTATTTACCATTGGCACTTACCCCATTTGGAATAACAACACATCCATTGGCATATTTGCACATGCCAACTTCATGACATTCACTAAGAGGGTTATTCTGTAAACTCTTGCCACTATTAGGATGAGTTGATCCAAAAGACTATGTGACTCTTATTCTACTCCTAATTGCACTTCTTGTTTTAGTCACCCTCCAGATAGAACCTATAACAAGATCATTATTCTTCATTTTTTTAATCAACCTATAATTCATCAACAAAAAGTACTCATAATCCATTTTCCCAACAATACCATGCCTCTCTCAATTTGTTTTCTAAGATTTTTAAATCTTGTAAAAGTTGTATAAAAAAACCCACTTTTACCATATGCTTGCATATCCTATAAACCCTTTCATAGCCTAATGCTAATCTGCCACTCAAAATCTAGTGATTAAAAATGAAACCTAAAATAATTTCTATATTACCCAAATATCATTACATCTTCACATAAAAATAATGCAAAAGCCTAGCTGCTAACTAAAACTATAAAAGAAAAGTTGGAACCTAACTATCAAAGAGTTTGTGGGCAAACACTGATAATATCAATCAGAATTGGGCACATAAGAAAACATGTGATGAGTTTTAATATATACCAAAAATGATACCCATACACAAAATCCATTTGAAACTACCATGTTCATCCACTTATTCATCAATGATAATTAAAAAATTAGATATCTAGAACTCCCTGCTTCGTGCTTACATACAACCACTTGGCCAAGCATAAAGTTTGGGAACAAAAACTTAAATGTGAGAAAGCTAGCAGCAAATAAGTCAATCAGAACACAATATCAAATTTTTAACATATAAAACTGAGATCTATGTAATTCTAAATAGATAATGTCAAGAGTCCCCAAAAGAGGATTAAGTTGGAGTGTTTATTTTTATCTTAAAACTAAATATACGTGTCTAAGATATTTATTCTCTGTTATTTTTAATCATGTAGGCATTAAAGGTTTGTTTCGAATGGTTTCCATCAGCATCATAGCAAATATAGGTATCAAGACCTAACAATGGGTATAAAAAATAAGGACGATTTATGAATAAGGGTTATGCTAGATTATTCATTCTAAGCATAAAACTAATTGTGTGTGTTGTAAAAAATTACTCTATTGTTTTTAATCATGTAAGCATTTAGGTCTTGTTTCTGAAGGTGGGCATCAGGGTCATAATGATTTTGACATTATGGAAGCAATGAAAACCACCCTCAAATCTATATGTACTTTGAGGACAAAAGGGGGAGATAAAGTAGTAGTTCACCTCAAATAAAAATTTATCCATGATTCCTATAATATCTTGAAAATGTTTATGAAAAAACCATAAGGAAAAACAATAAGTCAACCCTATCTCTCAAATTTTCTCACCTAAAACCATCAAGCCAAGCATTTATAATTTGGGAACAATGGAATAAAAACATAAGCATGAGAAAACTACAAATAATTAAGTCATACAAAATAAGATCTCAAAATACAGAACATAGATATAATGATTATGAATGTTTAACATTGAGGATTGTTACATGGAGGTCATGGTTGTTAGTTTTAATCTTAAATTTAAACCAAGATATTTAATCATGTTGGTATTTAAGGTTTTATTTTAATGGTGGGTACAAGGGTCATAAAATATTATGTTGTGTCAATTAGGATATTTAAACACACACCAATTTAAGAATTTAATGTTTGGGAACAAAAACATTTTAGTAATATTTGTGTAATTTGGAATATAGTCAATACAAAACTGATATTTAGGTAATACCAAATGGTCAATGTCGATAAATTCAAAATATTTGGTATGTTAGAACTTGGAGGGTTTGTTTAGATCTTGAATCTATTATACACATTAAAAATTTCTTCTCTGTTAATGATTTAGGCTTTCACAGTCCATATTAATGAGAAAAAATGATTTTTGAATAAAAACTCTGTAATAAGTTCCTCTCAAATATTTGTAATCATGTAGGAAAGTTTGTTTTAAATGGCAGGTATCAAGGTTGCATCAAGAACCAACTCCAAACACTATATTTACACAATAATTTCCCATCAAAATTATAAACAAAAGGTAGGGATAGAACAATGTTCATCAAGAGAAAAGAGTAATCCACAATTCTTACAATTTACAAGAAATTTTTATTCAAAATCCATAAAAAATAGAAACTTTAAAACTATTCTAAATGATATTAGTATCACCATCAATAGCAAAAAATTTAAAACTATTCTAAATGATATTAGTATCACCATCAATATCATCACTCAATTCAATCACCCACAAATCTCTCCCTATAGTATTTGAGCATGGTCCATCACATTTATACTGCCCAAAATATACAGTGTTTCCCCCAAAAGAAAAACCACAAGATTCATGTCAAAATCAATAATCAAGAAACTAGAATATGCTCTTTTTTGATTATATATTTTTGTTGGGTGAAGGTTACTCACTCTTACCTAGTAGGATCTTTTCAGTTAGCCCATCCTTTAGGAAAGATAATATCAGCCATGTAGGTGAAAGAAAATATAACTCTAGAATAATGTCTCCATGCCTTGCCCAAAAACATGAATTTACCCCCTGTCACCTTACAGTTTAAGAAAACATGCCCTATTTCTTCCCTTGTAGCAAGCCTTCTCTATGTTGTAATAGCTCCATTTAATAGAGGAATTATATGTAGATGGCATTTCTATCACCAAACAAAACACCTAGTTATTAAACAATATTAATTGCATTAATGGAGGGGTTTGAATCTTTTCTTTTGTTGTTATGGGTATTATGTTTTTAGTCTACATCATAGACGAAATGGCCATCACCGCATATGAAATCTATAGCTCCTTCAATGAAACAATTTTTGAAGTAATGTCTTCCATTGTCATCAATCATAGTGTCAATTCTATTACAAAAGAATTAATTTGAATAAAAATCTATAAATTTTCTCCTTTGTGCATAATGAATCTCACATGTTTAATCTATTTGAGAGCACTTAAGGTGATGTATTTGGAGATATAGGATCTACTCAAAAATGTTAGAATAGATTTATGCATAACTATATGCACATCAAATATCTTAAAGTAGAAGCAATATTACTAGGTTATAATGAATAAAACAATAGACCATGCACGGGATCCTTCTCGCTTGAGAGACTTTCCATAACACAAACATAGTGTGACACTCATTATCACCACCTAACTAAGAAGGAAAAATAGTAATGCCCCCACTCCAAATACAATTGATATGTCAGAATCATACATGAAATATGTGTAATTAGATTTGCTATCCAAAACTACTTGTGCCTACAATAAATTGGAAAATGCAATTATGACCAACATACTGTGAATTAGAATTGGATTTCATCATAGAATAGAGATAATTGCACTTTTCCCTTGGGACATGTGATTCATTTATGAATATTAATTACTGAAGTGGCATAGAAGTGATGCCAATAAACTATTTGCACTTTTCCATAAACGCTCGCACGGAGGGAAAATTAACTCATTTTAATGAATGAGTGACTTTAAAAAGAAAACTTATCTTCTTTGAGTTAAGCAGAAGTGACTGAGCCCATACCTAAACCAATATTATGGATGCACGATGAAGTGAATTTTTTTTCTAACTCAGGATCACCAAAAAAAAATTGATCCATGCTTTTTGATAGTGCATTTATTCTATGTACTGTGCATGACATTACTCTTCTACCCCTTAATAACATCTATTCAATTTTAGCCAATCAAAATATTGATATATAGCTATTTTCATATTTTTTATTGAGAATTGTGCAACTTAAATTTTGAAAAAATGCAAATTTTTTTATACACCAAAAGTAATGGATTGTGATTGGTCAAAAAAATAAATATTAATCGAATGTTAAAGCAAATTGAAGGCTTTAGTATACCCTTTGGGACTAATAATAATGAGGTACCATTATATTTTTTGAGAAAACTTTATTATGATTTTGTGTTCCAAAAAATATTAAATTATTTTGACATGAAGGCCTCTCGAGGTAGGGGAAGTGGGTCCTCATTTGATAGACTTAGTGCTAGGCAAGATCAAAACCACCATAACTGAGTTCAGAAAAATATTAAGATAATAACACATACTTACATCCCTAAAATATTTCATAGTAGTACATACATGGACACCATTGAGGCATTTACTACTCTCACACAGGTTATGATTGATCATAGTATGCATACATTGAGGAGTTATAGACAAGTTATAGGTGGTGGCACATCTAGTAGCGTCTCTTTTACTATTGGTGCTATTGTCTCTCTTACTAGTAGGAGCATAGCTAGAAGTAATCCTAAAGTTCTTGTACGTCATTACACATCATGTAGGAGGAATTTTATTTGACCTCCTATTCAGGTTAGACATACATGGGTTACACTTGTGAAGACTACACCTACATTTTTGTATCATACTAACACCAAGCAGTTTATGTAATAAATAGTTACTTCAACATATCCGGACACCAGTACATAATAGTATATTTTATCTACTATTTATTTAGCGCCTCAAGATACAAACATTCTTGAGTATATGTCAATTTTAGTTGTTTTAGGACCTCAAGACACTAGCATGTCAAATTATACATCATATGTAGTTGCTTCAACCCTATGACACTATCATGCTAGACTATATGCCATCTGTAGTTTCTTCACCACATCCCATCATCACACGCCTAGATATGTAGGGATTATTTACTTCACCATTTATATTTGACACATAGGTTTAATTTTAATTATAGTTTGTTTATGTATATAAAAGAATATTATGTTTATATTTTAGTATATTTTACTTAATTAACTAATATTTGAGTGAAATTTCATTTATTGCTTGTATATAAATGATCATGGATATCTTATCTACCTCAGTTGGCTTAGATTTTAATGTTGAGGCTACAATTATCACTACACTACCCTAAAAATAGGTTTGAAAAGTTACAAATTACATGAAGTTGTTATATATTATTTAAATATGGTATACACCATAGTTTTTGTTTAAAAGGAATAATTTTTCTCTCTATCTCTCTCTCACTTTCTCTTTATGTAAATAAGGAATAATAAGAATTTCAATTTATTTTAAATTAGGTTTAGTTTTATTTGATTCATAATTGAATTCTTTCATTTGTTGGTTTTATAGATCATGAGAGATGTTGTGGGTACCCCACATGGTGTAGACATCAAAAATCCACACACCGTGATTCCAAATGTTGAAACACCCCTGAACCATCCTAGACCCCCTTTTGGACTAGTTTCACCTTTTGATGAGAAATCAAGCCTAACCCAAGTTAAGATTGACCACCTAGCTAACCAACCTTTTTACCCATCTTCACCCTTCACCCTCGACCATCGATGGTCAGGGTGCACCTCTTTAACCAACAACATGTAAACCACTTCACCTTTTTTTCTTGAATATAACTTATCTCGATCCACATGCAAGCCATTAAATGAGTGAATTATAATTATATATCCTAGTTAAACTTCCACTTGAACCTCTTCCCTGTGCATATAAGAAGATAGGAGCAAGGAGGTGAAATCCATATGCAATTATTATCAAGAGTTTGTGCATCCAAAGTTTCTTTTTGCAAGTTAATCATCATCAACAATCCAGTGATCTAGCCATCACTTCAGAGTGACAACTTGCCATCATCACTCTACCAAATCATCAAATACTATTACTCTATCAAAATCATGCCATATTCTACCAACATGCCAACCACCCCAATCAATCACCAAATCAACCCCTGGTAAGACAAGTACTTATTTTATAATATTCATTTACTTTATTTCAATTTCAAAATCAGCCCAACACCAACCTATCTCTTAGAATCCAAATTTAGTGATCCTATCAATCAACCATTTATCACCTATAGTTAACACATAGTAACTACCAACAGTTGTCTCAATCGCTAATAGTCACCTTGACTGCCTATGGTCACCTCAACCATTAATGATCATCCCAATCATCGATAGTCACTATGGAAAAAAATAATAGCAAGTTATTTTGACCCTTTTACCCCCAACCCAATCCAATTTTTTGTGTCCCTACCTATTCACAGACCCTGACCTAATTTTTTGAAACAAACCCAAACCATTTAGCATAGGTATTGACCTGCCTATTGCCTAATTAGCCATTTTGGCCTATTTTTTTAATCAAACACTCTTTGTGTTCAATTATAGTACCTTTTTTTATATTGATGCATGTACTTTATATTATGTTTTACAAAATTAATTATTTAAAACATGTGGATTGATAGCCGCTGAGGAAGCTATTGCTTTTGAGATCTAGTTAGTGCTAGGCAATCCACCCAACTATCCATCTAACAGACAAATATTTTTAGTGTTGTCTTATATACAGGTCATCCTCCCAAGCCAAATAGGATATCTTTATATTATTTTGATTCAAAGCATGCATGAACAAATAGGTTTTTTCAACCACACCCACATCTAGTTTCTTTCTCTTCCTTTTATGAAACTCACTAAAACATTCTGTCACACCTGGTGGGTCCTTGAATCTTTACTGAGGTTTCTTTCCTTTGAATTTGTATGCTCTTCTCTCTATTTGTGATCATAAGTAAAAATGAAATTTATTTTCATATTAAAATCAAGTGCATCTGTTTCTTGCTTTTAATTCTAATTCATTTTAAATTAAAGCACAATAATCTTATCATAGCATCACTTTTGTTGCACACGCTAAACCAAATTACTTTTATCAATCAAACATCAAAACAACTTGAGACAAATCTAGACTAGGATTTCATCACCTAATAAATCACCTTACCCCTTTCCTAGCAATCATACTTAGAGGTCATTACCAAGGGGAGAACCAACTCAGATCTCTAATTGAGTACAAACTCTAAAATTTAGTATATACTGGCAAAACACCCGATACCCTTATCACTAAAGTGTTTGAAGTGAGGGGGTAGGCCCCAATACCAAGTCACTATTGAATTCTAATATAAATCCTTTTGAGCACTTAAAAAACCTAAAATGAACCATAGATTGCTTAGATAGTACCTGATCTACAAGCCAACTTCTATCACACATTCTCATAACTTAAGGCATAAGCCAAAAGTGAGATTAAAATTAACCACAAGATTTTAACGTACTCTAGCGTGTGTTAAATTTGTTTGATCATTTTACTACTTTCTTTCTATTTTAGTTGTAAAATTATTTGTGTTTTCCTCTCATCCTACTTTTATGGTCCTTACTCATCAACAATAAAGAGACCTATCAAGTTAGGACCCATTTATAGATTATCTAGTCTCCTCTACCTCCTCATCTATGGAGCATATCTTAGATGCTAAGAGTTATCATCATTCTAACACTTTAGTGTGCCTTATATATTTTCCCAAGGTGACCCAAACTTTTTTTCCTTCTTGGATAATAACTCAGTAGCCTTATAGTATTATCTTAGCATAGTAGCTCACCATACACCTGTTTCAGTACCACCTACCAATCTGCCCTATGGCATGCTATTGGGATTTTCAAGTGACTCTTTTGTTTCCATTTTCACCACCCAACCATTAACTACTTAGTCATTTTACTTAGCTAACAACCCATCTGACTCAACCATGTAGAACCAACAAGCTCAACCCACTAACACCCATACACCTTCTAGCCCGACTAACAATTCCTCCAATATAACAACCACTCAACCTCTACCTACCCATACACCAATTACCATTAGAGTACCTACTACCACTATCACTACCATTCCTCTAGCCACCCCCTGTCCACTTCAAAATGTAGTGACACCAATACTTTCCACCTTACCACCTATCATTACTAGGGTTACCACTTATCCCTTACCTTCAATCCAACCACCCATGCCTACTTACCAACACCTGCCCTCTACCCAACCATCAATGTCTACATATTCATATGTAGTTTCAACCCAACCACCTATGACCACTTAACCACATGTGACAACCTCTTAACCTCTATAAAATTATCAATATGTCACCCAATCTCAACCATAGTATGCACCTTATAATCCTTTAGGTGCACCACCCCAAATGGACCTAATGAAAATGCTCATGGACAAGATGATAACTTTGGAGTCATCCATCTCTGTGGCTCACAACCTCTTATCCTATGACTAAATTTTCAATGAGCCTATTCACCCTTCCATCCCTATTAGAACCTATCCTACTCAGTAGGAGCTTCCAAAATTTATAAAATTTCAAAGCAAGGAAGACCCCCAACAATACCTTTGAACATTTAGGCATGCATGTTATATGATTGCCTACGGTGATGCACTTCTTCTCTAGACTTTATCTATTTATTTATCTGGCCTAACACTGGATTGGTATAGTGCCATTACCAAACATTCAATTTTCTCCTTCACCTAACTTGCCCAAACCTTCTTGGATGACTTCTCAATCAACACTTCCAAGAAAGTCTCAATCACTGACCTCTATTACATTTGATAATTTGAGGATGTATCAATTTCCAATTTTGTGGCTCATTGGAGAAGCCTAATCAATCAACTATTACTATCCTTACCTCAACCTGAACTAATATAACTCTTTTCTTAGGCCTATGCCAAGCACATTTCTTCCACACTGCATGTTCAAAGCTTCAAAATTTTTGAGAAGATTTCACCATGGATCGTAAGATGGAAAATAGAGCCATAGATGAGGGTAAGATAAAGTTGAAAAATAAAAACTCTACCTTCAAGACCAATGAGGCTTCTTCCTCCAAACTAGGCAATCAAATGAACATCAATGCCAACAGCAAGGGAACCAAAAATGTAGTTGTTCTTAATATCGCTCCCCCACCCAATGTCAACTAACAAAACTCTTCTAACTCCTCAAACCAAAACACAAGGAACCAGAGATGGAACACCTAGAATAAATTCACTCTAATTAGAGAGTCTCATGCTTCCATTTTGGAGAAGCTATTGAAATATAAAATCATACATCGTCTTCCTATCAAGACTCCTCAATAGTTTGACTCTTCTCATCTTGCACTTGGTTGGTATAATGAAAATAACCTGTGTGCCTTACATTAAGTAATTAGACATGGCGTTAGTAGGTGAAATACCTTCAATAATTTTTCCCAATCCCTTATTGACAAGGGGGAACTCATGTTGGACAACCCAAATGCACCTCACAACCAAGACCTAGACATCTTTAGAAAGCCTTTTGCTAATCATGCACCTACCAAAAATGAGAGCAACCAAGATAAATGTTCTCATGATGCTCGTAAAGTCAACATGGTTCTTGATGCTCTAATTGATAAAGATACTACCACCTCATCTACCAGTTCTTTATCCACTCCACTTATTGAGGTAGTGGAGTTACCTTTTGTTCTTTTAAGAACCAAACTGAGGAAGTGTCATTTACCCTAGCTTCACTCATTGAGGCATTAGAGTCCTCATGCTCCCCTTCAACTAATTTAGCCAAGAAACCAACCATCATATTACTCTCTTCAACTACCAAACCAGCCACCCCTCCTATGGACATCATTCCCAAGGAGGAAACTTCAATATCAACACCTCTCCCAAATTTGCATCCTTTGGTTGAGGAAAAAGATGAGGTTATCACTCCCTCTTCTCAACCTATGGGTATTTATTTTGAATCCACTATCCAGGGGACAAGACCAGTATATAAACCATTCTCTAGATTATTTTAAATATTGGAACTCATCTCTAAACCCAATATGGACCGAGCCACATTTTGGCAAAAATTAAGGCTCCCATACATCACCAAACATGAACCTTTAACCAAATCTTTAATAAACCATCCTATCACCTCTATTATTTAACCCATTATCATGCCGACTAAACTAATCAAATCTTCTACCAAACTAATCACCTCTCAATCACCCAAGGAAATCAAATCCTAAGCAACCAAATCATCATCTACCATTTTAGCTAAACCAACTTGAAATCTTGGCATCTTACCTACGCTGAGTTTGGATCATCTTGTAGACACTTAAAAAATGCACATATGCAGTTCTAGATGTCTGAATCTATGGGACCCACTAGGGACCACCTAAACCTTATTGACCCTTAACCCAACCCTCTTAACCTGACCAAGTCACTATCCACCTATCACTATTTAAAAAGTGCTATTCAAAAGTACTATTTGAAAACACTATTCCAAATTACTACTCACTAGCACTATTCATGATGACATTGCATTTCACTATGCATTATGAAATGAAAAGTGACTCAATAGTGATAATAGGTGACATAGCAGTGATATGGTAGGTTACATGGCAAGTGATATGGTAAGTTACATGGAAAGTGAAATGTTTCTATAAATTTTTACTTTTCTTAGTGTGAAGAGAAAGAAACTAGTTAATGGGTGTGGTAAGAATACTTGGTTAAAAGTTTATGCATGAATCTATATGGTTGAGGATAACTCCTCTTTGTCTTGGGAGGATGACCTAAAAATAAGAAAACACTTAAAAAAAATTGTTTGTTAGACAAGTAGTTGGGTGGATTGCCTAGCATGAGCTAGATCCTAGAAGCAAAAGCTTCCTAGGAGGCTGTCAATCCACCTAATTTAATAAATTAAGTTTGATATAAATAAATAAATAACTTTCATTAAATAAAAACAAAATATCTAAAATTAAATACAAGAATTTGCTAAAAAGATTACTAAAATGAAGCAATAGTTTGATTAATACTAATGCTGAAAATTGGTCAACTTAAAGGTTGTGGTTTTGGTTTGATTTATCTTGAGACAAAGGTCAAGAAAATGTGGTTTAGTTGGGGATGATAAATGGAAAAGATAGTAAATAGTAAAGGGGTAAATTATGGTCAATAAGGCCAAAGGGTAAATGGTCAAGAGGTGAAAAGGACAAGGTTATGGTTGGTAGTTAAAATGGTGAAGAGGGTAAAGATGGAAAAGGGTAAATGATAAAAAAGATAACAAAGCAAAGGGGTAAAAGGGTAAATGGAAAATAAGAGAATAGGTTAAGGTGCTAAATTTATGGAGGCGAATAAAAGAATAAGGCCAAGGGGTAGGTTTAGAGGTCAAGAAAAGAGAAGGCCGAAGAGATGGAAACTGAAATTACAAAATTTAATAATTTACCTCATAAGATGCTTGAAGATGTTGATGTTATTGTTGATGCTTTTTGATGACTTGAAATTTTGGTAGAGTTTTGTTTCTTTAAGATCCTTTCCTCCAAGATGAATGACCTCCAAAAACTTGCAAGATAAAATGCTCCAACAAAAAGACCCCCCTCCATGGGTGAAAGAGGGGTCATATTTATATCATTTAATGCCAAGAACTATGACAAAGGAGTAAATAGTGGAAATGTGGCACCATTTTCTAAGTGGGTGGATAAGTGGGTTAAGAGGATTAGGGTGGTGGGATTCCCACTTCACAAGGTGTGTCCTCCACTTTGTTAAAGTGCCTCCCACTTTGCTAATGTGTCCAAAATGGGTGGAGATAATGCCCATGGACCCAAATGAGTCCAAAATACTTTCCACTACCCACTTCTGTCTTTTCCCCGTGGGTGGGTAAGTGGTCATGAAGGGCAAAGATGGCAGGATTTCTACTTCATAAGTGTGTCTCCCACTTTGTAAGTGTGTCCAAAACAAGTGGATATCATGCCTATGTGTCCATATGTGTCCAAAAAACCTTCCACCAGCCACTTATATCTTTTCCCAAAGCACCCAACAAGTGGGAACCCTATTTTGGACACCACTCTAATGCATGAAACCAAAATATGATGTTGAATGATGGCCCCTTATGGAGAAATTTTCCATACTTTGGAGGGGGGCCCTTGTGATTCTTAATGATGACATTACACACCTTTAGCAAGGGTCCCAAGTGGGGTACAATGTCCCATTCTAAGCCACCTCACTTCCAAACCATGTCACCTACCATATCATTGTTATAACACTTCCCATACTCAAGGAAACCTAAACTTTGAACAATAATTCATTTTTTTTATAGCTTGTTAAGCTGCTTAACAAAAAAGGGTAAAATGTAGACACTAAAAAACTACACATAGGTAGTTTTAGATGTTTGAATGTCGTGAGACCCAATAGGGAACACCTAGACCTTATTGATCCTTAACCCAACCCTCTTAACCTAACCAAGTCACTATCCACCTATCACTATTCAAAAGTACTATTTGAAAAAAAATATTTCAAATTACTATTCACCATCACTATTCATGATGACATGGCATGTCACTATTCATGGTGACATGGCATGTCACATGGCAAGTGATTTAGTAGTGATATGGCAAGTGACATCATAATGATATGGTAGGTTACATGACATGCTTATGAAGTGGGAATCCCACAATCCTTTTCCTTCATGACCACTTACCCACCCATGGGGACAAGACAAAAGTGGGTGGTGGAAAGTATTTTGGACTCATTTGGGTCCATGGGCATTATCTCCACCCATTTTAGACACATTAGCAAAGTGGGAGGCACTTTAGCAAAGTAGAATACACACTTTGTGAAGTGGGAATCCCACCACCCTTATCCCCTTAACCCACTTATCCACCCACTTGGAAAATGGCACCACATTTTAAATATTTGCTCCTTTGTCATGTTTCTTGGCATTAAATGCTATAAATATGACCCCCCTTTCACCCATGGAGGGTTTTTTTGTTGTTGGAGCATTTCATCTTGTAGGTTTTTGGAGGTCATTAGCCTTCGAGGAAAGGAGCTTAAAGTAATAAAACTCTACCAAAATTTCAAGCCATCATAAATCATCAACAACAACATCAACTTCATCAATATCTTCAAGCATCTTATGAGGTAAATTGTTAAATTTTGTAATTTCAATTTCTATCTCTTTGGCCTTCTTTTTTCTTGACCTCTAAACTGACCCCTTGGCCTTCTTATTTTATTGACCTCCATACCTTTAGCACCTTAACCTCTTCTCTTCTTTACCATTTAACCTTTTAGCCCTTTGCTTTGTTATCCTTTTGATCATTTACCCTTTGCCATCTTTACCCTCTTCACCATTTTAACCACCAACCATAACCTTGTCCTTTTCACCTCTTGACCATTTACCCTTTGGCCTTCTTGACCATCATTTAACCCTTTACCATTTACTACCTTATCCATTTAGCAACTGAAACCAAACCACATTTTCTTGACCTTTGTCATAAGACAAATCAAACCAAAACCACAACCTTTAACTTGACCAATTTTCAGCATTATTATTAATCAAACTATTGCTTTATTTTAGTCATCTTTTTAGAAAATTCTTGTATTTAATTTTAGTTATTTTTATTTTATTTAATGAAATTTATTTATTTATTTATTTATATCAAACTTAATTATTTAAATCAGGTGTATTGACAACCTCCTAGGAAGCTTTCATTTCTAAGATCTAGCTCAGACTAGGCAATCCACCCAATTACTTGTCTAACAAACAAGTTTTCTTTAAATTATTTCTTATTTGCAAGTCATCCTCCCAAACCAAAGAGGAGTTATCCTCAACCATCTGGATTCATGCATGTACTTTTAACCATGTATTCCTACCACACACATTAACTAGTTAATTTTTTTCACACTAAGAAAAGTAGAAATTTATAGAAAGATTTTGGCACGCCTAATGGGACCCTTGAGTTTTTTCTTGGGTTCACAGTTTTAGGATATTTAATATCATTAGAGAAGAGTCATTCATTTTATTCTTTTTTGAAAATTAAACTTTCTTTCTTTAATTTCTTTATTGAAAATCAGAAAGCACTCTTATAAAAGGTTAACTTTCTTTCCTTCATTTCTAAACAATCAAAAATCACTCATCCTAGGATTATGATTCATATCAAATCTAGATGCATATTAGCTATTTTGTACTCATTTAAAAAGACACCAAAATTTTCTTTTGGATTAAAATTAACTATATCCATCATTGGTTTGCATGTTTAGCTCATAGTATCTTAATTGATCAAGTAAATTAATCATAGCAATCATTTTTATCACACACTAAACCAAACCACATTCATTAATTAACACTTCAAACATACTTGAGACAAGGCATGAATTGGATTTCACACCTAGTGGTAACCTTACCCTTCTTGGTAATCTTGCTTGGGTTTAACCATCGATGAGAGAACCAACTCAACTCTTTAGTTGAGTATAAACTCTAGAAATTGATATATCGACTAAACGCCCAACTCTGCTATGAGACCATGAAGTGAGGGGGGAAATCCCCAAGTACCAAGCCACGTACTGAAATCCAATACAAGCTTCTCTCTGAGCACCTAAACGCAACCTAAAACCAAATATAGACTTCTTTCTAGGATCTATTCAAGCCAAATTTCTTCTTCAAAATTTATAAAGCATAAGCCAAAAGTGAGATAATTAAAACTTTATGGCTGAATGCTTCTTCTAGAGTGTGATTTTATTGTTTTGATATTTTTCTTATCTTCTCTTTGTTTGAGTTGAAAAGAAATAACTTTCCACCATTTTGCCTCCATTGCCTTGTCCAATGGGAACCAATTTTACCTTTCAGTTCTATCATTAGTTTACTTACTTCATCATGTCTTTTCCATTCCTCACATGGTTTTCACTAAACACAAGTTGAGGAATCAAACTAACCAAGAACCACCTTCTTCTTCCTCCTCTTCCATTGAGTCTACTTTTGATGTGGAGGGTTATCCTCATCTTTCTTCCCCTCCTACCATGCCTCAGATTATTGCCAAAGGTGATGTGGATTTCACTACCTTCCTTTATAACAACCCTAGGGCCTTCCAATATTACCTCAACACCTTAGTTCATCTTACCCTTATTACTTCAGTTCGTCTTATAGATCCACCTTATGGCGTGACTCCCATCTTATGTAGGGTGATACCTATACCCAACCAATGATCACCCAAGCCTCTTCTTCAACTAATATCCCATCCACTACCACCATCAAAAATCAATCGAACATTCCAACCTATAACCAAACACCTCCTACACCAACCAATACCTCCAACATAGGAGCAACCTCACTGCTTGTTACCCATGTTTTATCTACCATGGGGGTTTCTTCTACCCCTATTTATATCATCCCTATTATCAATACCAACCCACCAATTTCTACCCCCTTCAAAATTTGGTGCTTTCCATACCTCTTACCCTTCCACCTATTATCATAAAGGTTACCCCTCAAGCTCAACCTACCCCTTCAACCATACCTCCAAACCAACCCATGATAATACCTCAACAAACACCCATGACCTCCTACCAATGTGTTCCTAATCCAAAAGGATAAATGCCAACTTCTACCCAACCTTTTATGCCCATGTACCAATATGTGGCATCATCCCAACCTTCAATAACCACATACCAATATTTGGCATCTTCTTAACCTTCCACCTCTTATTCGTATGTTACAACCACCTAACTTACGACCCACTTATGAAGATCCTCAAACCAAAATAGATCTAGTTAATATCCTTATAGACAAGATGTCCAATATTGAATCATCTATTTTAGGGACTCATAACCATTTATTTTATGATCAAATCTATAATGAACCCATTCACTGATACATCCCTATCTGACCTTATCCTCCTCAATGGAAACTACCCTAGTTTTCCCAATTCTAAAGCAAGGAGGAACCCCAATAATATTTAAGATAATTCCACCATTCTTTCTATTTAATTGCATATGATGATGCTCTTCTCCTTTGTACCTTCCTCATGTCCCTATCTGGACTAGCCTTAGATTGGTATAATGCTCTTACCAAGCACTCTATCTTCTCCTTTTCTCAACTTGCCCAAATTTTTTTAGATCACTTTTTAGTCAATATATCTAAAAAGGTTTCCATGACTGACCTTTAATCCATTAGGCAATTTGATGATGAATCAATTACCAATTTCGTAGCTCGATGGAGAGGCCTTATCAACAAACTCTCTTTCTCCTTACCCCAACTTGAATTAATTGAACTCTTTTCTCAAAGTTGTGCCAAACATATTGCTCCCTCTTCAAGTTCAAAATTTCATAACTTTTAATGAGGCATTGACCATGACATACAAACTTGAAATCAAAGCAATTGATGAGGGGAAATTAAAACTTAGAAATGAAAATTTTAGCTTTAAACCCAACCAACCCAACCAAATCAATTCCTCCAACCCATCAAACCAACAAACTCACAACCAAAATCCAGCCACTCCAAGATAATATACTCCCATAGGGGATTCATATGACTCGATATTGGATAAACTACTTAAAGCTAGCCTCATCCAACTTCCTCTTATCAAACCTCCCTAATTTAATGCCTCTCACATCGTACTTGTTTGGTACAATGAAAATGATCTATGTGCCTTCAATCATGTTATTAGACATGATATTAATAGGTGAAACACCTTTAAAACTATTGTTGAAAATTTGATTGACAAAGGTGAACTAGCATTAGATGATCATAATGCACCTCCAAATCAATCATTAGACATTTTTTGAAAACCTTTTCCTAACCATGCACCTTTCACTAACCATGATAACAAACAACTAGAATCATCTCATGCCTATGAGGTGCACATGATCAATGTTGTTATTAATGAACCTATTATTGAGGTAACCACTACCTCAACTGCCACTTCTTCCACCCCACTTATTGAAATGGTGGAATCTTCTTCTATTCCTTCAAACAAATAAATAGAAGAAACAACCACCTCCTTTCTTTCACTTGAACCCATTACACCTTTCTTACGTACCATGGAATCAACCACTCCTTCTTTGGAAACCATTCCAATAGAAAAGATCATTTCCTCTATTCTTTCCATAGAGATACCACCTTCCCAAACCATAGAACCTTCCATCTAAGACAAAGGTGAAGAAACTATTCCCTCATCTCAACCTATGGGATTAATCTTTGAAACCAATGACCAAGGAATCAAACCCATTTATAAACCTTTTTATAGAATGGTCCAACATCTAGAGTTTACTTCTCAACCCAATACAGATAGGTCCACCTTTTGGCACTGTCTCGGGTTCCCTTACCAAAATGAATAAGAACCCTTAACCTCACTTACATCCACCCTCAAACTTATCATTAACTCAACCCCATCCTCTGATACTTCATCCTCCAAAACCATAGGGGAACCATCCAAACAACTTCCATATAAGTTTTTCAAGTTTCCTTAAACCTCTTTAACCAAACTTATCAAAAATCTATGAATACCTCCCACTACTAACACCAAAAACCCATCACTTGCAATACCTTTGATCAAATATTATTTGACCATTTTACATAGGTTGATACAAATCTCTTCCATAACGCTCCCACCTATCAAATCTTTCCACCCTATCAAAACTTTTAACCCTTCACATCCTAAACCATTATGGTTTAATGACAGGTTGATCAGCTCATACCATAGGACACCTAGACATGACACAAAAAATTGTAAATCTCTCCAAACACTTGTCCATAGTTTATGGAATAAGGATGATCTATTCTCAAATAATCCTCCCTTAACCAAACCATCCCAATCTAACCAACAAACCAAAACTATTCTACCACCCACAATTTCCATAGTAAAGCCTACTTCCAAGAAGGCTCCCACTCTTAAAACCAAAAACCTATCACCTCCAACTCTTTAATTGAATCTTATTCAACTATTATATAAAGGTTATTGCAAGCCTCCTCCATAACCCTACCACCTATTGAACCTTTCGATCCTATCAAATCCTTCAACATGTCATGCCCAAAACTGTCATGGTATAATGACCTCCATGTGTGCTCTTACCATAGGATACCTAGCCATGATACGAAGAACTATAGGGCTCAAAAAACCATTATCCACTAGTTTTACGATGAGGATAATCTATTTTCAAATGAACCTCCGTTGAGCCCATTACTAACTAAACCACCAATCCAACCTACCCAACACTTACTCCCCCACTTTCACCCAAGAGTGAGGAGAAATTAAAGCAACACTTTAAAATAATACTTCCTCCTATCCACACCATCCATATGGTTACTTGATCTCGAGCCCAATAAAAGGATATGGGAAAGGATAAAGTGTCCATTCCATGGACACACCCTTCAAACCCTCAACCTTCTAACTGAACCCAACCATAAACACCTTCACTTTGAGATCTTTTTCCCACATTTACCATCCATGGAAAGAGTAAACTAGGGGAACTTTCCCAGCATAAAGCTTTGACCATTTGTCAACCCAAACCATACCTTAATATTTTACCATACTAACCCTTGGAATTTTGCCTCAACCCATCAACCAAACCTATTGACCAACCTAAACCAAGTAGTATTCCAAATTGGGGTAACCCATTCAGACTCCACCCAACCTATTTGGGATTCACCTTCTCCCATTAAACCATTAGAAATTACTCTTCTCCATCAAACCATCACCTAACCAACCTCACCTCAAGTGCGATAATTTAATATTAGAGACCTCATCTTAAAGGAAAGTCAACATGTCACCAATATGGAGAAAAACAAGCAGGGTAAGTTTGCTTTCAATGGCTTGGACCTTCTATCATAACCCATAAGTATGGATTAGGAGCTTATTGATTGTATTTTCTTGAAGGTTACCAAGAAATTGAGCCCCTCAATGATTCATATTTATGCCCATTATTTTATTAAAAAAAGATCACATTCACCTTTTGTTTAACTCAAGATCATTCCTTGTTATCCATCCACATTCATCTCCCTATTTTAGGGGAAACCAATTAAAATAGAATCATGTGATTTTCTATCATTGACATAACCTTATCTTAAACAATGGTTATCACAGCTCTACCCATGACATGTTTCTCATGGTACTTTTTACCCCTTTTTAGGATAGATCCCCATGATCATTGTCACCTAAACCTTTTCACACCTATTCCACCTTCTTGTATATCTAGTTTTGCCTTCATGAATGTGAACCATTAAGTAGGCTTAAGCAAGTCTATGCCAAGTAAAATATCAAGCAAAATAAAATAAAAAAATAACAAAATTCCTATCACTAGCAATCATGGGTCATTCCTAACATTCACAGACTGCTCCCTCGAAGGACATCTATTGAAAACTTATTTGAAATTTCCAAACTAAAAGTAGACTGCTCTCTTGAAGGATAACTACCAATATCAAACAAAGTACATAAACTTAGACCACTCCATTAATAGATGGCTAAGTCAAGTATTTGTCAAAATGCATAACAATTTCTTAGAAGCTTCTTGCATCGATCAACCTCATATATACAGTAATAAAGAAAAATACCCATTGTCAAAATCAAAGCAAAAGAAAACAACTCTTGACAACTGCAATTAGCTCTCAAGTAGTATAATAAGATGAAATCCACAATAAACTTTCACAAGCATACTTCCCACATCGATCAGTCTACATAATTTTGGCATAAATTTGTTTATAACCAACTGTTAGGTTGTGGAGCTAAAAGCTTCACTGATGCAAACATGGAAGAGGTTGTTGAGAGGTTGCTAAGTTGTAGAGCAATTGACGTCGGTCTGATCAACTGACGTCGATCATATTAGTGAGCAGAGCAACTGACATCAGTCATGTATCGGCTGATGTCGGTCATCTCCAGCTAGACAAGGACCGACGTCGGTCACCTGTGCGGTCCCAAAACTGCTAGTTCATGAACAGTTTGTTAACGAACTAGTTGTTTACATGTTAAAGGCTAATTTTAGTCTTAGAGCTGCAGATCTAATTATTGTAATTGGATGTCTAATTATTGTTTGCATGGGATCTATATAATAAACTCATGGGCTATATTATAAAGTGTGAGGGATCAAAGCAGGGATTCCCTAGGTGCTAGATAGAGAGAGCAAGCTTGGCTCCTCATAATGCCAAGTGTGTATGATCAAGTAGATCTATGGGACAGCAAGATTTGGTAGAGATCCATAGGGGTGCTGGTATGGAGAATCATAAGGACTTGGTGAGGCAAGGACAAGGGTTCTTCTGAGTAAGTAAGATTGGTTGATCTGCAGGTGTGTGTGTGTGTGTGTGTGTGTGTGTGTGTGTGTGTGTGTGTGTGTGTGTGTGTGTGTGTGTGTGTGTGTGTGTGTGTGTGTGTGTGAGATCTAGGTTTGCAGGTGTGCAGAACCAGGTTGATTTGTAGGTGTGCAAGATCAAGGAGGTTAGCAACACAATAGGGAGCAAGATCAGGTGAGATCTACTTGGAGTATGTTGCGTACTTGTTTGTACTGGCAGTATTGTTACTGACTGGTGGACTAGTAGTATTGTTACTGACTGGTGGAGGTGAACACCAACTCTAGGTTTGAGTTGTGTGTTGGGACCGTAGTTGAGAGAGTGAGCTCTTGAAGAGATTCACTGTTTATGCCCTAAAGGTGTGGGAGCCCTAGAGGTGTGTAAGGAAGAAGACTGTGGCATCTTCTTTGTTGTATTTCCTTCTGGAAGAGTATTAATACAATTGGGTATTGTCTCTCATATTCTATGTTGTTTCTGGTTTCTAGTTACTTATTACTTCTAGTTTAATTCCACATTTAGTTGCTTGTACATGGTAATCAATTATGTTTCCTAGGTCCTATCAAGTGGTATCAGAGCTATTTGTGGTTCTAGATTCCTGACACCAACTCCTTAAGCACCTATAGAAGATGCATACTAGTCTCGCAATAAGGTTATATTTTCACCCATCCCCCTTTTACACTATATGCAAGGGATTATTGAGCTTACTTAACGTTATGTGGATAAGACATCTTTAAAACAACTAATGACCACTCATGTGAATCATTAGAAGGGTTTATGTTCATTAAGCCAATCCCACTTCGGGTCTATTTTTAGCCTTTATCAAAGAAGAAGCATCATGCCATCTTCTTATCCCAATGCGCTTAATTGATATTTTAATTATGACATTTATCTCTTGATTATATTCTTCACTTTACCATCTAGTGTTGTTCGTTACCTTACCTCATATGTTTTATCTTAAGCAAGATTACAACAACCATAATCATGACTATCCACATAACCATAAGCATAATAACATCAAACTATGCAATATTTTATTTAGGGCATGAGGTGTTTCACGACACATACAAAGTCATTAGATTACACACACATTGCCTAAGGTGCACATATACATAGATTTACTACTTAAGCATTACATTGATTATCCAGTGACTCTAGATTTGTGTCGAGAAACCATCCTTATTGATTGCTTGCTGAGCTAGCCTCAACAACATTCCCCATATTAATAGCCACTGGGGGGCATATTTTATTCCCCTTTTCCATGTTCCTCTCTATAATATTGAAATCATATTATACTCTATGTCTTTTTCCTTGCTTAGCCATTATAGCCATTTCTTCTCTTTGCTCCAGTTATTTTGCTTGCATGTGTAATGCCTGCCATTTCCTCAATGCACATCCCCTTAGATAGTGAGGATTCCCTCCATGGACTGGTGGAGGGTGATATTCTCTAGCCCTACATCTTGCACAATGAATTTCTTGCCTTTTTCAATACTGAGGAGGTGAGATTTCAATCTTAATCTCAGGTCATGGGTGCCTTTCCTCTTGCTGTTAGTTCAACAGTTCTTCCAACACTACCATTACATGTTGCAATTTCTGATAGATATGCACATTCACTATGTAGATTATTTAAAGTCATGGGTTTTGTTGATTGTCTCTACCATTTTTCCAATAATTTTCCATCTTCAACCTTTTGTAGTTCTTTTCACTATCAGTAGCCTACAAAACCAAATGACTTCATGATGGGCATTCATTCTTAACATAATTATTTAAATAGAATACCTGACTATTATTTCTCACCGACATGATTATCCATTCCATCAATGGGGAGGGTCCTATGATGTAATTTATTCCCTTGAATATTATTCCCACTTAAAATGGTCGTGTTTACTTACCTTTTCATGTGGACATGTAGCCCTTGATCCAACTTGTCATCTCGATAAAGTCATTATGCATCATCATGATGTCTATTTATCACCCTTATCATCTAATTTACATTTGATGTCTTTTCTTACTTTGTCATATTGCAGTTGTTTTAGGCCTGGTTGTCTTTTGTATCATTATCACCTTTGCCTTGGCTGATGTAAATTGGCTTCTAGCCATGGGCCACTACAACGGTCACACCTTTAAAACTATCATTATTGTTGGTGGTGGTAGCTTCCAAATACTTACCACTGTAGAAACTCCCCCATCTTATCCAACTATATAACCAATATCCTAGACCACATATCTCCTTTTTGGTAGGGCCTAATCTAAGTGGAACCCAAAGTCATTGGTTATAAGGTACTAGGATAAAGGGTGTAGATATGGACACCTTTTACCCAAACTGGCTACACAAATCTTGAGTTAAGGCATAATCCATCTTCTATCACTCACCACGCTACAAATTTTATACCATGTGGAATTTGCTATACCTTCAAAGACAATATTTACAAGTCATCACTTCGCTAATACCCATAAAAATTGTTTCGTAATGATGAACTTTTTCCAATGAGGCTATGCATCTCCTAATAGATTTCCATCTTTTAAAACCTGGCTCGTAACGATAGATGCTATCATTATGCTTATACCCTTACACATTTTTAGCAGTCATAACCTCCTCACGAAGGCACCTCTTCTTTGGCTTAACTCCATTGAATTTTTTTTTGTGGTATTTAACATTATGTTTACCTCTTATTTATCCTATCGTGCCCGCCCATGATTTCCCATCCTAATGAGTATGGGATCATTATGGTGACTATTCATCGATCACTAGCCATTGCCCTCACCATTTTATGCATAAATTTCCCATGTACTCTCATAGTTTTGACAAAAATATATGCCAACCAACCTCACTGTTACCTTCATCACAACATAATGTTTCCATTTTACGAACCTTCTCCATCAACCCAACCTAAACCATGTGGTACATCAAATTGGGCAAACCCATTTTAACACCACTAACCAACCCTTGTTGAACTACATTGGCTTGATGTCCATGGATTATGTAGGCACTACTTAAATTCTAAGGACAGCTTGACCACTAACAACTAATTATCATCCCCTTTTTCTTCTCACTAATTTTTATTGCTAACAATTCCCTCTTACTTAGGACATCTTACATTAGGGAAGCTTTGAATATTTCTTAGCATACTTATGTTTTAACATCATTTAATACTTCTTATCTATTTTCCCCCATTTTTAGGAGAACTACATTAGCATGAGGTCTTTTTGGAGTATGTAATCAATGCTCAGTTACTAAGGTTAGCTCAGTCGTATCCCTCATTTTATTTTCCATTCTCACCCAAAATCTCTTCCTCCACTTCTCTACCTATCTCCTTACCATCTCTCTACCTCCAAATTGTCAATATCTTTTAACCATTTTTATAGCTTGTCAATCTCTTTTAAAATAAGCATTGACAACCTTCCTCATTTGCCTCTCTTATCTCCTATAAATCCACCATCTACTCTACTTCGTTGGAATCCCCATAACCTTTCATTATATTTCTTGCACTTGCTTCATTACTCACTCCCCCACCCACTTTTTATATTTTTTTGTCTCTCTCTCTCTACTTCTTACCAACTTTGCCCTCTATCTCCTTTGTCTTCTTTCACCATCCTCATCATTTCCCTTTGACCTTGGAAATTTTTTGTACCCTCTTCATCACTCTCTTTTCCTCACCAGTTCCACATTGTCCTATTCCCTTGCATATTAATGGACATTTTTACATATTTATCTTCTTTGCTACCACCCACTTTTTATGTGTGCCACCATTTTATTTTGATTTTCCACTCTTCCCACCTTTCCCATTTTATATTCTTATTTGGTTTATTTTCATCCTTTCATCATTTTTGTCTTCTCTTTTCCTCTACATCTATCTTCTCACTAGAATTTATCCTTTGAGAAGATTTCCATACTTGCCCTTTTCTTCTTATCTATTCCAACCTTTTTCACTTTGCATTCCCCTTTTCCTCTTCCCATCTCTATCCACACTTTTCTTTTGCATCTATGTGAGTGTCCATACTTCATATCCTTGCTAACCACCTTATGTATTCCTTCCTTTTTTTCTTATCATCCTTGATCTTCATTTCTTATTTTCATCTCATTCACTTTAATTATGTTTCTCTATTACTTCACTTATTCCATTTCATCTCATCCACTTTGCATTTTCTCTCCCCTATTTCTTCACCACCTCACCACTTTTCATCTTGTCAATCTCTTCTAATCACCCATTCAACTTGTCAATCTCTTCTACCAAGCTAATTTCCACCTACCTTATCTCTTCACCTTCTTATCCACCCATAATTTGCTTCCCCTCATTTTTATTAACCCCTTTCCCATCTTCCATCCCATTCTTATTCCAGTGCCACCATCTGATTTGCTTCATTGCTTATCTCCTTGCCTATCATCATTTATCCTATCCATGCTTACTTAGTCACAATATCGCCTCCTTCTTCACTCTCCTATCATAATTTTTATGTCCTCATTCCACTCCTTTGTTTTCCTATTTCATTTTCTTCTTTGTTTCCTTATTTTTCATTTTCATCACCAACCTGGTTTCTTCTTGGTCTCTTTTAGACATATTTTCAATTCTTTCTTGGCCTGTTGTATTTCTAATCCTCCCCTTCCCCTTCATGTTTTATAAACCTTCTCTCCCATTCCTTTTCAATTCCCCAATATTTTATTTTTTAGTAAATTCCTCCCACCCCCATCTTCTCCCATTTTTTTCTTCTCATTTCTCTCTTTTATTTCATTTTTCTCATCCTCCTTGATGACATTCCATGTGATTCATACTCTTTTTTCCTCTTTATCTATGTTTGGATTCTTCCATCCTTATCCAACTTCATATTTATCTATGACCTCATTGTATTATCACTCATCCTTCATCCATCTCTTGGTCCACCTTCACATCATCCCTTATTAGATCTCCCTCATATTTTCCCATTTGCACTCTAACTCCTTACTCATTAGAGTGCGGTGACCAGTTTGTATTATTTCTACATACATATCCATGTAGGATTCCTCATGTCCTCCACTCACTTTTTTTAATGCATGAAATCTTGTCTAGTTTGTTGCTTACATTGCATCCATTTCTTCCTTCAATGTATTGGTATGTTGTGCATGGGTCTTCCTTTTATCTTATCCCTCTCCAACTACTCCCTTCACACTACCTATCACCCATTTTGAGCTCACTCAACATAATATGATCAAAACACCTTTTTTATCAATCAATGCATGCTAATGTGATGTATTCACAATGCTTACATTCCTTAAGCTGATCTAACCTCAGGTTTTGTTTTATCCATACCAAATAAAGATGCACCATGTCTTTCTTCTTATCCTTTCATCATTGGTTCATGTAGACGTATGTCTCTTGACTCTCACCTCTTTTTCCTCATCTAAGTTTATTATCTAACTTACTTTATGTGCTTCCAATCAAGCATCATAACTATAATCACATTTATGTACCTTCAACCACACCCAACCACATGGTACTTCCAACTGGGGCAACCCATTTGAACACCACTTTCCCTCATACTTAAGAAATACATTTGGCCTTACATAATTACATCCATGGAACTATGTAGGTAGTATCTACTTACCTTGTGCATATGGAGTTAGCTTGGCCACCCCCTACTTGTACCTTTGCAAACCACCCAACCAACCAACCATTCGCCCACATCCCTTTTGATGTTGGTCATTTTTTTGACCCCAAACTATTCCCATACTTTACACTGACCATGCCTTAGTTGATCATACCAAAAAACTTTTCCATGTCGACCATTTAAATTTATATTACCTGGTACACAACCAAAACATTTGTGTTTTTCAAGGGAGCAATTTTTTGGGTGAATATTTTGTCGCCAGCTAACTGATGAGTAAAATAGGTTTGATCAACCACAACAAGGGATATTAGTTGGCCAAGTGTGCAGGTTTACCACATCAAAAGGAGACAAATCTCTCCTCTCATTAAGGGGAGGTTTCCTATAAGTTTGAGGAAGATATATATATATATATATATATATATATATATATATATATATATATGCAAAAAATAACACTTAGGGGTAGGGTAACACCATCCATCTCTCTTTTTTTAGAGATGATGCTCACAGAAAAAGGAGAAATCTAGGTGAAAACACTGAAGGCACTTCTCTTCTTTTAGAAGTGGTCTTACAGGAAACAACAAGATTTCTTTCAGGTAGTGACAAGTAGCTAGTAACAAAGGTGCAGTAACTAGCAAAATGAAGTGTAGCACAAAGTCTCTACTTCAGCTGCCCAAAGAGTGAAATACAAAGGAAAATGAGGGCAAAAAGTCATCCCAAGGTCCTTTACATAGAAATAAAAAATAGATAAACACACTAAAGGCAATTTTAGACAACACAAAGTCTTCCCATAGTTGGCCTCAAGACACCTTCCTGATTACTTCCACTAGTTCTGCTTATTTCATTCAATAGACAAGAACACATTCAGGAAAAAAAACATAAGAACAATCCCCTAAATGACACAATCCATGACAACACAAAGTTTGAAAGTAACTTGCTTTCTCATTCAAAACAAAGAAATATGATTAACAACCTGAGCTCAAAGTCTCAGTGAGAGCCTCTCAATTTTGATAGAGTTTTGCTTTTATATTAAGAAAGATCTCTCTGGCAAAAAGAAGAGGTTTATAAGATATAGTAGCCAAGAAAGGATTGGCACGTTATTACATGGAGTGACCCATGTTTCATTCAATGCTTTGAATGTATCTTTAGTTTGGTCAAAGGACCATGCTAAAACAGAGCAACTACCTTAACTGTGGCATGCTAAGTCATCTCACATGTCTCCTCCTGGGTCTAGGTCATCTAGTCTGTCACCTAATGTCTGCGCATCTATCCACTTTGCCTTTACTCCAAGGGAGACAAATAGGCTACGTCTTCAATTTTTCTAAGCTCAAAAATCTACTTTGTGGATTGTTCCACCTAATGGAATAACTACTGCGTAGATATTTCCCTCTTTGTCTCTTCTTGGTTTTGTCTTTTCCTAGAATCTGAGCTCTCGGGGCTATATTCTCAACTTTGCTAGCTCTTTTAGCTCCTTCTATTAGTGGTTCTTCCCTTTGGCCTTTGGGCCTTTTACATGTGTCTGGGTCTGTGCTCAACCCTTTAAATATCAATGGCTAGTTCATTGCCACAAATTTAATGTCTTCAGGCCTGTCATCATTTGAATGCCAATGGCTAGTTTGTGATGCTCAACTTTGACCTCTGTGGGCCCATCATCCTCCTTGGCAATTCCTTCAAATTTGTTGTTTGATCCTTCCTGAAGGGGACTTGACCTTCAGGGTCTTGATAAAGGTCCATTTTCTTCGATGAGAGCCCCCCGCAAGGGTACCTATAATTTGGGGTCCTTTAGGTGGTCTTCGGGCTTCTTTGGGCTCCATTTGGCTGTCTTCAGGCTCCAATTCTTTCAGACAAAATGTCTGAAGGAATTCCTTCAAACATTTTGTCTGAAGGAAATCTTCCCTCACATTTCTTTCCTACTTGCTTTCACTTTTGGTCAGGCTTTCAGTCAGCTTCCCCTTCGGTTAGGCTAATTCCCTCAGATAAAAGTTTGAAGGAATTCCTTCAAACTTTTTGTCTGAAAGAATTGTCTTAGAATTTTCACTGTAGAGAATATTTTTGAAGGAATTATTACCCTTTCAACCTTTGAAATGATCCATTTTTCTCATTTTCTACCCTCCATAAGGGCTATTTGATTTCCAAGATTGCCTTTGAAATTTTTACAATGGTCCATTTTGGCTCCCAAGTGCCCTCCACAAGTGCACTTGTCCTTCGAGCTCTGGGATTGAACTGATTGATTAAAATTGCCTAAGTGTTGAGAATTTGTTTCTTTGCTATAGAGTTCATATAAATGGGTCTGTGGAGTTTGTAATTCCCAGTCCGTAGAACCAAGAAACTAACCTATAGAGTATGTAATTTTGAGTCCATAGAAACAAGTCCATATAACCCTTCCTATAGAGTCCATATAAATGAGTCTGTAGTTTTCAAGCCTATAGAGTCCATAGAACTGAGTCTGTAGAGTCTGTAGAAATCAACCTATGAAGTCTGTAGAATTGAGTCCATAGTTTTCAAGCCTATAGAGTCCATAGAATTGAGTTTGCAGAGTTCGTAGAAATCAACCTTCAAAGTTCGTAGAACTGAGTCCGTAGAAATGAGTCCATAGAACTGAGTTCATAGAACCCTTCCTATAGAATCTATAGAAATGAGGCTATAGAACTAGGCCTACAAAGTTCATAGAAATGGGTGTGTAGAGTTTGTAGATTTCTCTAAGTCTCTCGAGCCTTGAAAGAGTCCGTAGAATCTAGCTTGCAGAGTCTGTAGAAACCTATCTGTAGAGTCCCTTAGCTAAAAAAGTTTGAAAAATAGAGAATTTGAAGGCTCAGAACAATTTTTAAGAAGGGAAGAGAGAATTTGTGGCTTGTAGGACCAAAAATAGTTCATGTGTTGTCCCAAAAATGAGTGACAGACTTTGGGAACAACAGCTGGCTCCAGTTGGGGAACTTCCCTCAGTTAAAATTTTGAAGCAGCTAAGGGGAGTAGAAACCATAATCTCCTATGCCTTTAAGTATGCCATTGGGCTATGGAATCATGCCAACCAAAACAGAAAGGTGCCAAAAATGAAAATGAAAATGAAAATCACAAAATAAAACTAAAGACTATACAGATATACATATCTACAGATGATCTTATTTGATACTTCAAGAGTTGAAGTGCTTCAGATGCTGCCCGTTGTGAGGTAGAGAAAAGGGTGTGCCATCTTGGTACTTCAATAGGAAACTATTTTCAATATTGATTTCATGGATAGTGAAAGGGCCTCTCCATAGGGAATCAAAATTCCCATGCATTCCCTTTGGTTCTCTTCTCTTGTCCCATAATAGAACTTGATCTCTAATCTAGAAGTCCTGGGTTTTTGCTTTCTGGTTGAAGAGCTTCTTCACTAGACTTTGATGTGTAAAAATTTGGTCCACCACCATAGTTCATTGTTCATCCAGCTCAGTCAAGCACATGATCCTTTTGTCAATGGAGCTTTCATATTTCTGATCTTCGATTGCCTTTGCCAATTTTAGTGCTAGCAATTCTAGGGTGATCAATGTATCTGCATTGAGATCATACAGAAGTTGGAAAGGTGACATACCTATCACCCTCTTGGGTGTAATTCTATCTTCCCATAAAGCATCAACCAATGCTTTATGCCATGTCCATTGGTTGTCATCCACCAGCTTCTTGATGATGGTCACCAGGTTCTTATTGCTTGATTTAGCTTGGCCATTCCCTTGTGGAAAATAGTTAGAAGAGTGGGAGAGGGTAATCCCATAGTAAAAATAGAATCGAGTGATCTCATGGGAAGATAAATAGGCAAAATTATCCATCATAATCTTGGTTGGGACCCCAAACCTAGAAATGATGTTTTCTTTGAGGAAATTACATACTACTTCTGAAGTAGCATGTTTGGTTGGAATTACTTCCACCCATTTGGTGAAGTAATCTATGGCTATGAGGACATAATCATGTCCACAACCTGAAGATGGGTTTATAACACCAATGAAATTGATTCCCCATTGCTGAAATGACTCTTTTATCAACACTGGCTTGAGAGGTAGGGTAACTAACTTGGGTCTTCCAATGAACTGTTGGCACAATTCACACCTTCGTACCCATTTGTATGCATTTTGAAACAAAGTAGACTAGTAATACCTAGCTCGTAAAATCTTATGGGTAGTCACAAGTGCAAAAAAATGTCCTCCACAGGCTAGATTATGGAAGGACCTAGAAAGTTGGTTCTAATTCTCTTTATCCACATAGTGAAAGAACACTCCATCAAGGCTCTTCTTGTATAGGCTATTGTCCCAAAGGACAAAATTGGTAGCTTTAAATTTAACAGTCCTCTGTTCTTTATGAGATAGGTGAGTAGGACACTCACCATAAGTAAGGAAATGAGCAATACTTGAATACCACTCATTCATGGAGGAGATAAAGAGGACTATTGGCATGTCTTCCACTTCTTTTTCTTCATGCCCTTCTTCTTTAGGTCTATTGTCAGCAATCAATTAACAGAGGCCCTTTCCCCTCATAAGCTTTGTTGGTTTGATAACTAGATCAAAATCCTATATTTTAGCAATCCAATTGCCCCTTTTGGTTCCAAACTCCTTCTAAGTTAGTATGTATTTGACTATGGTATCAAAAACTAGGGCAGTAACACATGAATTGAGGATGTAGAAATGGAAATGCTTCACTGCCTTGACCATTGCATAAGCATGCTTCTCCATTTTTGAATACTTTAGCTCATGAACTTTGAGAGGATTGTTAGGTTGTGGAGCTAAAAGCTTCACTGATGCAAACAGAGGAGGAGGTTGCAGAAGGGTTGCTGAGTGTGTCAGGCACCGGCATTGGTCAGGCCAACCGACGTCGGCAGGTTAGAGACAGGAAGCAACCGACGTCGGTCAAAAGTTAGCCGGCGTCGGTGACCCCCAGGTAGATAGGGACCGATGTCAGTCGCCTGTGGTTCGAGCTGCAAGTATATTACGGGCAATTGGTTGACGAACCAAGTGTTTGCATGATTAGAGCTAATTTTAGACCGAGAGCTGCGGATCTAATTATTGTATTAGGTGTCTAATTATTGCTTGGATGAGATCTATATAATAGACTCATGGTTATATTGTAAACTTGTGCTAGAGAGTAAGAGAGCAATATTATAAGCTCCTTCTGTGTGTGAGGTGAGCATGGTGTGTTCCTCCTAGTGCCACAGTACCAAGGTGGGTGCTGGATTGGAGAATCAGTAGGGTTCTTCAGGAGTGTATGATCTTGGTCATTAGGTGAGCATGGCTTCTATAGGAGATCTACATGGTAAGTAAGATCATTGATTTGCAGATGTATGTGTGTGCAAGGTCAAGGTTCACAGGTGTGCAGAACCAGATTAGTTTCTAGGTGTGCAAGATCAGAGAGGATAGCAACACAACAGGGAGCAGTATCAGGAGAGATCTACTTAGAGTACAGGTGTGTACTCAGAGCATAGAGGAAGGCAAGGAAGATCCTTCCATAAGTAAGGTCTATTGAGGTGCAAGTTGTTGCAGGTTCAGGGGAGATCTACTTGAAGTACGTTTATGTACTTGTGGAGTGCGTGGAGCACAGGTATAAGGTGAACACCAACTCAGTGTTTGAGTTGGGTGTTGGGACCTAAGAGAGAGAGCTTTGAGGAGAGAATTACTATTCACTTGAGGTGTGGGAAATCTCTGAAGAGGTGGTGGAGAAGAAGTGGCATCTTCTTCATTGTATTCTTTTCTGCAAGAGTTTTAATACAAGTTGTGTATTGTCTCTCATATCTTGTGTTATTTCTAGATTCTAGTTACTTGTTGATTATGGTTAATTCCGCATATTAAGTTGCTTGGTATTTGGTAATCAATTGTGTGCTTCTGGTGTTTCATATCCCAACAAGGATAACTCATGAAGGATATAGGAGATTCCACACCTTCTTCATTTTGTTGGACCAGAATGGCTGAAAGTGTGTGTTTAGAAGTATAACTATACATGATGAAATCCTTGGTATAATCTGGAAAAACTAGAATTTAGGTGTGGAAAATAGTTATTTTGATGTCCCAAAATGCCAATTTGCCTTCTTCATTCTAGCTGAAGGTGGCCTTTCCCTTCATCATATCCACAATATGGTGAGTCTTCTTAGCAAACTTGAGGATGAACCTTCATAAAAAATTCACTTTTCTAAAAAAAGATTGAATTGTAGTCTTACTTGTGGGCATGGTAAGTTCCTGGATGGATTTGACTCTTTTTGAGTCAAATTTTATGCCTCCTCAGGATACAATGTGTCTAAGAAGCTTCCCTTTCATCACTCCAAAGATAGACTTCTTGGGACTAAGAGAAATGCCATTATGGCGGTATCATTCCATCACTTGTTGCAAATGGTGTACATGATTAGAATGATGCTTAGAAAAGATGGTCAAGTCATCAAGGTATACTACAATAAACTTACTTATTTTGTCTTTGAAAGCAAGGTTCATTGCTCTCTAGAAAGTGGTGCCATCATTTATGAAGCCAAATGGCATTCTTTGATATGTAAAGGTGCCCCAAGGTGTGGTAAAGGTAGTCTTGTGCTAGTCTACTTCACCAACTTCAACTTAATTGTATCCTGAGAAGCCATCTAGCATTGATAACATCTCTGAATTGGTCACTATCTGAAGTACTTGGTCCATGATGGGCAAAGGATAGTTATCCTTTAAGGATGACTGATTCAAATTTTTGAAATCCATGCAGAGGTGAATTTTGCCATTCTTCTTCCTGACAGGTACTATGTTGGAAATCCATGTGGAATAATGGATTGGGAAAACTATCCTAGCATTCAATATTTTTTGTATTTTAGATAGAATAGTACCTTTTATCTTCAGATTGTACTGCCTAGATTTTTGCTTGTAAGGCATCGAATCATCCTTGAGAGAAATTTCATGGAAATTTTTTTCAGGCTTGAGTGACTTTAGATCATTATAGGAGTATGCTAGGACATTTATGTACTGGTTGAGTAGAGAAGTGAACTTTAACTTTTCTTCTTGAGTGCAACACTTTCCAATGTTCACCATCTTAGGATTTTCCTTGGTATCTAGATTTACTTGATCAAACTCCTGAGAAGAGCTTGAATCCATTTGCTACTGTTTGACAAACTTGTCATGCTTGTCAAAAAAATTCTCAAGGGAAACCAATCCTTTGGGAATTTTATTCCCTTTTACTTTCAAGAATTCTTCACCTAAGTCTGACTTGATTCAGGGGCTGGTTCACTACCTTCAAAGTGGAGTTATTTGAAGCTGCCTTTTTGTTCTAGGAAGGTAATGATTTGGTGGTCACCATTAAATACTTGCCAATGATTGGCATTTTTAGGCACACTTGGTTGAAAGGCTAATTTAATAGTGTACATGTCTCCCTTAAAATTAGGGTGAGGAACTAAAAGAGTTGCTAAAATAGCTAGAGCATTAGCTCAGTCATTAAATTCCCTGGGAACTGCAGAGATGCTAAAAGCATCAAAGCTTTCAAGTTGATCCCAAACCGGATTGTGGTAGTGGTGAAATCCCTCATTTTTGGTTTGGTACAGGTTTCTTACCTAACAAACCACCAGCTCAGCATCTCCTTTAGCATGAAAGAGCTTGACACCCTTGTCTTGAGTGGCCTTCAATCCAAACACAAGAGATTCATATTCAATAGTATTGTTAGTATTGCTGAATTGCAACTTGTATGATGAAGGAAAAATATCTACTTGATGAGATATCAACACAATTCTAGCTCTTGAACCAGTAGAGGAATAGTTTCCATCAAGTTCTAGTATCCATACCTCATTTGAGACTAATTTTTCCTTATATTTTTCCTTGCTTGGAAGGGGGGATTCTTCTACGTGTGTACCATGTTCTATCATGTCTTCTATTGTCTCATCTAAACCAATTTTTAGACTATCATTTTTAGAAGTTTCATCAACTAAAACATGAACATCCTTTGTGGTTAAGAAATAATTACCCATGCCTAAAGACTCAAACATAATTTGAGCTTTAGGCACTGATGTTTTAGTGACCACATATTTTGTTTCAGGGAGCAATCTCTGCATAACACCTTTGACTGGGATCCTTGCTTCAGATAGGTCCATGCTCAACTCGCCACCAACATCCTTGCAAAAAATTTTGTTGGGAAATACGGAAGCATAATTGATTACCATATACAAGCAACTTACATGTGAAATTAAACCAGAATACACAAGTAACTAGAATTCAGAAATAACACAGAATATGAGAGACAATACACAATTATATTAATACTCATCTAGAAAAGAATATAATAAAGAAGATGCCACTTCTTCTCCACACCTCTCAGAGGCTTCCCACATCTCAAGTGTACAGTAATTCTTTCCTCAAAGCTCTCTCTCTTACGGTCCCAACACACAACTCAAACATAGAGTTGGTGTTCACCTCCAACCAGTCAGTATCCACTACTACCAGTACACTAGTGCTCCACACACTCCACAAGTGCTCCACGCACTCTAAGTACATAATCATACTTCAAGTAGATCTCCCCTGAACTTACAACAACCTACAACTCAACTAATCTTACTTTGGAAGGGACTACCTTGCCTTCCTCTTTGCTCTCTTTCTGAGTACACACTGTACTCCAAGTAGATTTTGCATGATCCTGCTCCCTATTGTGTTGCTATCACCTTGATTTTGATACCACTTATAGATCAACCTGGTTCTGCACACCTGCAAACCTTAGACCTTGCACACACATACACCTACATCAATGATCTTACTTACCATGTAGATCTCCAAACATGGCCTTGCACACCTACTGACCAAGATCCTACACACTTGAAGAACCCTTCTGATTCTCCAAAACTAGCACCCACACTTGGTACTACTGTGGAACACCCTTGCTCACTTCACACACAGAAGGAGCTAACTTTGCTCAACTCAAACTAGCACACTTTACAATACAACCCATGAGTCTCTTAAATAGATCTCATGCAAACAATAATTAGACACCTAATTATAATAATTAGATCCACAGCTCGAGACTATAATTAGCCCTCAACATGCAAACACTCGATTTGTTAACTAACTATCTGTGAAACTAGCAATTTTGAATCACACAGGCAACTGACGTCGGTCCCTGTCTGCCTAGAGTTGACCGACGCCGGCCGACTTCTGACCGACGTTGGTTGCTCTTCTGTCTGCACTCTACCAATGTTGGTTGGCCTGACTAACGCCGGTGTCTGTGACACTCAGCAACCTCCTCCCTTGTTTGCATCAATGAAGCTTTTAGCTCCACAACCTAACAATCTCCCACTTGGAGATAAATAGCTGCATTGTACCTGTACTTGTACCCCATCTAATCTATTTCTTGGCTTGTATCCCTCTTCAAGCTCAATCTTGAAGACCAACCACCACACAACCTGTGGTGCACCTCCTATCATCCGAGTAACCTGCCACATCCGAACCTACAAACCCATGTAGTGAAGTCCTGACCCTGCATAGCATGAATCCCTGCTGCTTGTCCCTCTCAGATCCCTGAGAACCCACTTCCCTGAATTGGCTCCTAACTCTCTGACAGCTCCCACTACTAGGGAAAACTTAGGTCTATACTAGACCTCATGTGATTTTAGACACTAAACTATCTAGCCCTTGGTGTGATCCAGTTTTACATCCTAAGTATTAAACCTCGCTAACTCCTGATTCACATCAGCTCCCACTGGAGACAAAATCAACCTGTGATCTTCCATGTCTCTCATGCCAAAGAATCTCGCTGCTCTAAATTCATCATGACATGCCGCTGAACTAACCTTACCCTTAGCTCAACAAAATGCTATATGTCTGAACCTGCACCAAGCTCATCCTCCACATACAATAATAGGATAATGTTGCGACCATCATCCACTTGGTAAGAAAAACACAATGGTTATACTAACATTAACTAAAGCCCTGCTTTATCATCCACCTGGTACCACCTGTCAGCCCTGTACCACTATCCTGCAGCTACCTCAAGACCATATGATCTGGCCTTTCATCTCACGTGTCCATTCACTCTATTCTTTAACTAAGGTATCCATTCGTCTCTCAGTGCTTTCATACTGGCTGGCAACCCTACCAAATCTCTCATTTGGTTTTGCATCATATTCCTGCCATGCTGCCACTGTTTCCTGGATCCTTCCTACTCTATAGTCAGCAATGAGTATAAAAAAGAGGAACAACAAATTTGAGGCTTACTTACCCCTTCAGTCCTCCATATGGGTGTTTGAGACTCCTTGACAGCTTGCTATCTACCTAAAATCTGTTATAGTGATCGACCTCAGTCACCACATAGTCTGCATCCGACTGACGTCAGTTCCATGCATCTATCCTAACTACCAACCCCACTGACATCAATGTCTACTTGCTATCGACGTCGATCCTTTTGACTAATGTCGGTCTTACTGTCGTCAATGTCGGTCCTCCTGACCAACGTCGGTCTTACCCTACCTGACACCATCGACTTTGGTCTGCACATGATCAACATCAACACTTATCTGTTTGACGTTGATTCCTCCTGATCGATGCTAGTACTTGTGTTTGCCTGTGAGTGATGAATTTTTACCAGTGAGCTTTCTTTGAATCAAATCCTTGTCCAAACTACTCTGCTTAGAGTTACTCAGCCTTCTCAACTGATCTCTATCCACCATCTCCTCCATAAACACCAAGGCTTTCCAGTTCTTTAGTCTATCAAAGACATCTGACTTCCTCTTAAGAACATGCATCTCCTTCTTGCTCTTGTGACCAAGCCTACAAAGCCACGTCTCCACAACAGAAGAAGAATCAGTAATATAAGCAAGTAGATAAAGAGTACCTGCTTTCTTACCACACGCTAATTCAAGTGTATCCACTGTGAGAGTTTTTGTGCATCTCTCATCACCCAACTTCCCTGAAGCAATTAACCTTATCTTTAGAATCGAGACCTGCATGACCTCCTTCAACACCCATGTGTTGGCTGCCTATAATTTTAGCTTCACTTCCCCTTTGCCAATTCTTTGGCAAGGCACACCAACCCCTAAATAAATCTTTCCAAAGTCTCCAAAGACCTTACCATGGAAAAATACTCTATTTCAGACTGCATGGAAAGAGGCAATAGAATCTATAAAACAAGATTCTACTTTATCTAAGAAACATACCAGAACATCCTGTGCAACATCACCTGCAACCTCTACTTGTTCAGTTCCTTCATGCCGATCTTCCACAAACCAACAATTTTTCTTTACCTACTCTTTCTTTTTATAAGACCGTAATTGACCATTCATGCTTTTTAATTCCTCCATTCTTAGCTTACTTTCTTCTACCGTTGCTATACTCCCACTCAATCAGAAACCCCTGAGAGTGACCTGTAACCAAACACAAAACCTGCTTCCTGTAACCTTAGCTCTGATACCACTTGTTGGGAAATACAGAAGCACGATTGATTACCATATACAAGCAACTTACATGTAGAATTAAACCAAAATACACAAGTAACTAGAATTTAGAAATAACATAGAATATGAGAGACAATACACAATTATATTAAGACTCATCTAGAAAAGAATACAATAAAGAAGATGCCACTTCTTCTCCACACCTCTCAGAGGCTTCCCACACCTCAAGTGTATAGTAATTCTTTCCTCAAAGCTCTCTCTCTTATGGTCCCAACACATAACTTAAACATAGAGTTGGTGTTCACCTCCAACCAGTCAATATCCACTACTGCCAGTACACCAGTGCTCCATGCACTCCACAAGTGCTCCACGCACTCCAAGTACATAATCATACTTTAAGTAGATCTCCCCTAAACTTTCAAGAACCTGTAACTCAATTGATCTTACTTTGGAAGGGACTACCTTGCCTTCCTCTTTGCTCTCTTTTTGAGTACACACTGTACTCTAAGTAGATCCTACCTGATCCTACTCCCTGTTGTGTTACTGTCACCTTGATTCTACTGCCACCTATAGATCAACCTGGTTTTTTACACCTGTAAACCTTAGACCTTGCACACACATACACCTGTAGATCAATGATCTTACTTATCATGTAGATCTCCAAATGTGACCTTGCACACCTACTGACCAAGATCTTACACACCTAAAGAACCCTTCTGATTCTCTAAAACTAGCACCCACACTTGGCACTGCTATGGAACTAGGAGGAACACCCTTGCTCACTTCACCCACAGAAGGAGCTAACTTTGCTCAACTCAAACTAGCACACTTTACAATACAGCCCATGAGTCTCTTAAATAGATCTCATGCAAACAATAATTAGACACCTAATTACAATAATTAGATCTGCAGCTCGAGACTATAATTAGCCCTCAACATGCAAACACTCGATTCGTTAACTAACTGTTTATGAAACTATCAGTTCTGAACCACACAGGGGACCGATGTTGGTCCCTGTCTGCCTGGAGGTGACTGACGCCGGCCGAATTCTGACCGATGTTGGTTGCTCTTCTATCTGCACCCTGCCAACATTAGTTGGCCTGACCGATGTTGGTGTTTGTGACACTCAGCAACATCCTCCCCTTTTTGCATCAGTGAAGCTTTTAGCTCCTCAACCTAACAAATATTCCCAAGAAGAATGTCGTATGAGGCTGGGACATCAGTTACCAGGACTGTCATCTTTATTCTCTTTTCCAAGAATGCTACAAATGCAAATTAGGCATCTTTGATTTGTCCCAACAGTGGCACTTGTTTGTTCTCCATGGAGAAACATCTCCCAAATGTCTTGGTCAGTGTGAAACCAAGGGATTCAACTAGTTTGGTAGGCATGACATTGTCTGATGCACCTGAGTCTATGATGTAGTTGTTCAGCTGATGTCTATTATCACCAGGGAGACATATAATGGTTTAGTCCTTTTAGGATTAGTAGGAGGAGTAATTACAAGGTTATTCTAGGTGGATGTGGAAGTCACCTTTAAAATAACTGGTCTTGTAGGGATGGTTTTATTTCTCACACATTCCACTAACTTATCCAACTACTCAGGGTTGGATTACAGAAATTCAAATTCAGACATTTGGATCTTAGTTTTCTTGACATGGTCAATTATGTCAAATGTCTAAAATGAATTATGAAGAGGGGAAGGGAGTTCATCCTTCTAGTTTTTAAGATGGGGAGGACTGATCTGTGGAATTGAAGTTGAAGGTGAAGGCATGTTTAGAGTACTTACTTTTTTAGCAATCACTAGGTCCTTTGGCTGGAAAGGTAGAGTGGTTCCCCACTTGGCAATTGAAATTGTAGGCTGAGATTTTTCTCCTATTTTGTCTTTATCATCTTGCTGGGCTGACTAATTTTTAGACTGTGTGAACATAGCATATGATCCATTAGCTACTTTACCTTCACTTCTAGGTTCATCTTGATAATTCAAGAAACCAATATTGGAGTCGCTAGCTAACTCTTCTTCTCCCTCTGTGAAGAGATTAGCATCATCTTCTTGATTTAATTCAGCTTGGAAGGAGAAATTTGATTCTTCTTTAAGATATCCAACTGTTGAATTGGTTGGAGGTGCTTTAATGGCCAATTTTACCTTAGTGGGAGGAAGATGATTTGGCTACCCTTGATTTCTGGTAGCATTATCTTGGTATGCCTGATTAGGGAAGGTCTTCCTTGGTATATCTCTATACCAAGGGGTAGATGACATCCCTTGTGCCATTTGATTTCTGAGAGCAAACAACTCAATCACCAATTTATGAACCATTGGATTAGTGGTGCTTGTAGGTGAGTATTCAGAAGATGAAGAAGATTTACCTCTGTTAGGATCTCTCCTTATCTTTCTTGCCAAGATAAGGTCATCTTATACCTCAGTGGCCAAATCTTGAGAAGCAGCAAGGTTTATGTGGCTGGCACATCTCAATAGAAAACTCACTTGAGGTAGCTATGAGTTGATGAATAAACATTTGAGGTTCTCAGGTGTAGACTGAGTAATTATAAGAATCTGATTCCTTAGCTTTTCAAACTTGGCAATGAAATCCCTCATAGGTTCATGAGGTTCTTTCTTCATTTGTGTGAGCTGGGTGAGTAGAGCATGTGCATCTTTTGCAAGCTTGAACCTTGCTTCAAATTTAGCTTTAAGAGTGTTCTAGTCAGTGACAGTCTAGGCTTGCAGATGATAAAACTAGTATGCAACAACACCTTGCAATGTTTTCACAAATAGTCTAACTGCTACGTCCTCGTATTCCATGCCTATCACACCATAGGCTATGCTAAAGGATGAAATGTGTTCATCAAGATGAACTCTTTCATCACCAAAGAATTTGGGGAAATTATTTATTAAACTATGTGGAAGCTCATGTAGGGGTGGAGTCAAATTAAGTGGGCCAAAAGAGTTACTCCAAGGGCCTTAAACTACCATGATTGGATTATGGAAAGTGGGGATAACAAATCTGGGTGGAGTATGTTTAGGCAAAGCTCTGGTGACAATAGAAAAAGAAGCTCTACCTTGTATTGGTGACCTGGTATGGGTAGGAGGAACACTCCTAGATCGTTAAACTTGAAGTTGTGGAGGAAACAAATCAAAATTTTATTGCTGCACCAACTCAAAAACTATGTCAAAAACACCTTGGGTTCTCTAGCTTCTTGTATAGTGTGGAGTTGCTAGATTGTAGAGTAAAAATGGAAAATTACTAGCTCGGTTTTAGCTTGAAGCTTGAGGCTTCAAACTGCTTGTTCTTCTCAATGGCTTTGGTTTATAGACCAAATTATATAATGGAAATGGATAAGGCTATAATGATAATGAATAAGACATAGGTGATTCTTCAATTTGAAGCTTGAGGATTCAAATTATGCAAAATTGTTGTGATCTCTAGCAGAGTCATCAAAAAACTATTGGGTGAATATTTTGTCACCAGCTAACTGATGAGAAAAATAGGTCTGATCAACCATAGTAAGGGAGATTGGTTAGCCAAGTGTGCAACTTTACCACATCAAAAGGGGACAAATATCTCCTCTCATTAAGGGGAGGTTCCTTATAAGTATGAGGAAGCTATATATATATATATATATATATATATATATATATATATATGTAGAAAACAACACTCAGGGGTAGGGTAACACCATCCATCTATTTTTTTTAGAGATGATGCTCACAGACAAAGGAGAAACCCAAGTGAAAACACTGAAGGCACTTCTCTTTTTTCAAAAGTGGTCTTACAGGAAATAGTAAGAGTTCTTTTAGGTAGTGACAAGTAACTGGTAACAAAGGTGCAGTAACTAGCAGAATGAAGTGTAGCACAAAGTCTCCACTTTAGCTGCCCAAAGAGTGAAATATGAAGGGCAATGATGGCACAAAGTCATTCCAAGTTCCTTTACATAAAAACAAAAAATATATAAACACACTAAAGGCAATTGTAGATAGCACAAAGTCTTCCCATAGTTGGCCTCAGGACACCTTTCTGATTACTTCCACTAGTTCTGCTTATTTCATTCAATGAACAAGAACACATTTAGGAAACAAACATAAAAACCATCCCCTAAATTACATAAGACACGATATCACAAATTCTAAAAGTAACTTGCTTTCTCATTTAAAACAAATAAATATGATTAACAACATGAGCTCAAAGTCTCAGAGATAACCTCTCAATTTTGGCAGAGTTTTGCTTCTATATTCAGAGAGATCTCTCTGGAAAAAAGAAGAAGTTTACAAGATATAGTAGCCAAGAAAGGCTTGGTGCTTTATTCCATGGAGCGACCCATGTTACATTCAATTCTTTGAATGTGTCTTCAATTTGGTTAAAGGACCATGCTAGAATAGGGTGGATCTCAAATGTCTCCTATGTCTAGGTCATCTAGTCTGTCACTTGATGTCTGCATAGCTATCCACTTTGCCTTTACTCCAAGGGAGACAAATAGGCCATATATTTAATGTTTGTAAACTAAAAAATCTACTTTATGAATAGTTCCACTAAATGGAATAACTACTGCGTAGATATTTCCCTCATTGTCTCTTCCTAGTTTTGTCTTTTCCTAAAATCTGAGCTCTCGAGGCTATATTCTTAGCTTTGATAGCTCTTTCATCTCCTTCTATTAGTGGTTCTTCCTTTTAGCCTTTGGGATTTTTGCATGCATCTGAGTCTATGCTCAAACCTTTAAAGATCAACTGCTAGTTCATTGCTGTGAATTTGATGTCTTTGGGCCCGTCATCATTTGAAAGCCAACAACTAGTTTGTGATGCTCAAATTTGACATCTATAGGCCCATCATCCTCCTTAGAAATTACTTTATCTTTGTTATTAGATCCTTCCTGGAGGGAACCTAGACTTTAGGGTCTTGAGAAAGGTCCATTTTCTTTGGTGAGAGCCCGCCCGCAAGGGTACCTGCCCTTCAAGGTCCTTCGAGCGGTCTTTGGGCTTCTTTGGGCACTATTTGGCTATCTTTGGGTCCAATTCCTTCGAAAAAATGTTTGAAGGAATTCCTTCAGACATTTTATCTAAAGGAAATCTTCCCTCACATTTCTTTCTCACTTGCTTTCACTTTCGATCAGGCTTTCAGTCAGCTTTCCCTTCAGTCAGGCTAATTCCCTCAGACAAAAGTCTGAAGGAATTCTTTCAGACTTTTTGTTTGAAGGAATTACCTTAGCATTTTTGTCATGAAAAATATTTCTAAAAGGAATTCTTACCCTTTCGGCCTTTGAAACAGTCCATTTTGCTCATCCTCTGCGCTTTGCAAGGGCTATTTGATTTTCAAGATTGCCTTTTAGATTTTTTCAATGATCCATTTTGTCTCCCAAGTTCTCTCCACAAGGGCACTTATCCTTCAGGCTCTAGGATTCAATCGACCGATTAAAATTGCCTAAGTGTTGAGAACTCATTTCTTTCCTGCAGAGTTCATAGAAATAGGTCTGTGGAGTCTGTAGTTCCTAGTCTGTTTAACCAAGAAACTAACCTTTAGAGTCTGTAGTTCCCGGTCCATAGAAACAAGTCCGTAGAACCCTTCCTACAGAGTCTGTAGAAATGAGTTCATAGTTTTCAAGCTTGTAGAGTCTAGAGAACTGAGTCCATAAAATTGAGTCTACAGAGTCCATAGAAATCAAGCTACAAAGTCTGTAGAACTGAGTCTATAGAGTCTATAGAAATCAACTTGCGAAGTCTATAGAATTGAGTCCATAGAAATGAGTCCATAGAACCCTTCCTACAGAGTCCGTAGAAATGAGTCCATAGAACTAGGCCTGCAGAGTCCATAGAAATAGGCCTGCAGAGTCTATAGATTTCTCTAAGTCTCTCGAGCCTTGAAAGAGTCCATAGAATATAGCCTACAGAGTCTGTAGAAACCTATCTACAGAGTCCCTTAGTTGAAAAGTTTGAAAAATAGAGAATTTGAAGGCTCAAAACAATTTTTAAGAAGGGAAGAGATAATTTTTGGCTTGTAGGACCAAAAATAGTTCATGTGTTGTCCCAAAAATGAGTGATAGACTTTGGGAATAACACACTTCTTGACTCAGATACCTAAAAAAACACCAACCTTGTCTAAGAGGCTAACAGGTGTACCCAACCATAGTTGTGGTCATCTAGTATATTGGTCACTTGTCTCTTAGAATTGACCCTTATTGTTACCAATATTGACAACCTTATTTTGTGTGTGATCTTGGTTATCACACTTAGTCACATTTTGTACACATGTTTGCATTTCAAATGCCCAATCCTTTTTGTCACCACCTAGTGAATCACCATCAACCACTTATCAAACCCACACCTGATTTTGCTTTCCCTAATCAAATCCCAGTTTGAGGGGGAACACCTCTTCCCATACTTAGGGCAACTTGACCTTTGACCAACAATCCATTTTTATTTTATAATTTTTTAAGCCACATAACAAAAAGGGGCAAAATGTAGACTCTAAAAAATTACACACAGGCAGTTCTGGATGTTTGAATGCCATGGGACCCACTAGAGACCACATAAACCTTATTAAACCTTAACCCAACCCTCTTATCCTGACCAAGTCACTATCCACCTATCACTATTCAAAAAGTACTATTCAAAAGTATTGTTTGATAACACTATTCTAAATTACTATTCACTAGCACTATTCATGATGACATGACATGTCACTATTCATGGTGACCTGGTAGGTGACATGGAAAGTAACTCAGTAGTGATATGGTAGGTGACATAGTAGTGATATGACAAGTGACATGGCTTGAAAGTGAGGTGGCTTGGATTGGGACATCATACCCCACTTGGGACCTTTGCCAAATGTGCTTAATGACATCATTAAGTGTCACAAGGCCCCCCTCTAAATTATGGTGAATTTATCCATAAGGGGCCATCATTAAACACCATATTTTGACTTCATGCATTATAATGGTGTCCAAAGTGGGGTTCCCACCTATTGGGTGCTTTGGGGAAAGATAAAAGTGGGTGGTAGAAGGTATTTTGGACCCTATGGACACATGGGCATGCTATCCACTTGTTTTGGACACACTTACAAAGTAGGATACACACTTATGAAGTGGGAATCCAACCATGTTTTTCCTTCATGACCACTTACCCACCCATGGGGAAAAGACAAAAGTGGGTGGTGGAAAGTATTTTGGACTCATTTGGGTCAATGGGCATTATTTCCACCCATTTTAGACACATTAGCAAAGTGGGAGGCACTTTACAAAGTGGAAGACACACTTTGTGAAGTGGGAATCCCACCACCCTTATCCCCTTAATGTACTTATCCACCCACTTGGAAAATGGCACCACATTTCCACTATTTACTCCTTTGCCATGTTTCTTGGCATTAAATGCTATAAATATGACCCCCTTTCACCCATGGAGGGGGGTCTTTTTGTTGGATAATTTCATCTTACATGTTTTTGGAGGTCATTCATATTGGAGGAAAGGAGATTAAAGAAAAAAAACTCTACCAAAATTTCAAGCCATCACAAAGCATCAACAACAACATCAACATCTTTAAGCATCTTATGAGGTAAATTGTTAAATTTTGTAATTTCAATTTCCATCTCTTTGGCCTTCTATTTTATTGACCTCTAAACCTACCCCTTGACCTTCTTCTTTTATTGATCTCCATGCCTTTATCACCTTAACCTCTTTTTTTATTTAACATTTACCCTTTTACCCCTTTGCTTTGTTATCTTTTTGATCATTTACCCTTTGCTAACTTTACCCTCTTCACTATTTTAACCACCAATCATAACCTTGTCCTTTTCACCTCTTGACCATTTACCGTTTGGCCTTCTTGACCATAATTTACCCCTTTACCATTTAATACCTTGTCCATTTACCAACGTCAACCAAACCACCTTTTCTTGACCTTTGTCACAAGATAAATCAAACCAAAACCACAACCTTTAACTTGACCAATTTTAAGCATTAGTATTAATCAAACTATTAATTTATTTTAGTCATATTTTTAGAAAATTATTGTATTTAATTTTAGTTATTTTTCTATTATTTAATGCAAGTTATTTATTTATTTATATCAAACTTGATTGTTTAAAGCAGGTGGATTGACAGCCTCATAAGAAGCTTTCACTTCTAGGATCTAGCTCACGCTAGGTAATCCACCCATACTTGTCTAACAAACAAGTTCTATTTAGGTGCTTTCTTAATTTTAGGTCATTCTCCAAAGATAAAGAGGAGTTCTCATCAACCATCTAGATTCATGTACACACTTTAACCAGGTATTCGTATGACACTCGTTAACTAGTTTATTTCTCCTCACACTAAGAAAAGTAGAAATTTATAAAAACACATCCATCTTTGAAAGTGTAGCTAACTTCATGAAAACCACCAACCAAACCACCAACCAAGTCAACCAAAGAGGAAAAACAACTAAGAGCCCATAAGGCCAAACTTCTGCCTCCTTCCACTTTACCCTCTATTTTGGGGCCTCATCCCTCCAATTTGATGGGAAATTGACTCTTTCCACCAAAACCAAACCACCATTATTAGTTACACCATCACTCTTACTTTATGACATGACCATCTTAGTTGAGCCATCATTCGATGGAATAACTACCTTGACAACCTTTACCTCTGCCTTATAGACTCCCTTGCCGAAACCAAAATCACTAAGGGCACCAACTTGCCCAAACCATCTACCAACAAACCCATTTTCAAAACAACTCCCAACATAGCTACCAGAACCAAAGCATCCAAACCCTCTCCACATTTGGCTAAATATTACTCAACCATTTTCTAAAGGTTATTACAAGTCTCTTGGTTGACCTTACCTCTTATCAAAACGTTTATTCCTCTTCATTTAAAGCTTGCTAAGTATAATGACCATTAAGTGTGATCCTATCATAGGACACCTAGACATGACATATAAAATTGCAAAGATATCTAAACCATTGTCCATCAGCTTTATGTGGAAGATGATCTCTTATTAGACAAACTCCTCATGAGCCCTTTGTCAATTCAGAAATCAACTAATGTCCAACACCTACCTAATCCTCCACTCTCACCTTAGAGTGATGGAGAACCAACTAAATCTTCTACCTAAACTCTCCCTTCTATCCATATTATTAATGTGGTCACATGATCACAACAAAAGGATAAGGGGAAAACTAAAGTGTTCATCACATGGAGATATCTCTCTTTTACCTCTCAACCTAGTCACATCCAAGCATCTTCACCTTCACCTAAACCCAAGGTGTCGATCTTGGGCACTCCCAATCAAATCCCTTCAAGTCATTCAGAAGAGTGATCCATAAACAAATTCATAAAAACCCATCCAAAATGAGTTATATGAACTCATTTCTACCTCACCTCATCATCGCAAGGTGATGATCAAAGATTTTTAGTCAATAGAGATCTAACCTAAAGATCCTCAACCTCTTGCTACCTTTGTTGGCACTCTTCAAATCTTCACCCTTGTCACCTTTAAGGATTTGAAGATACTCTCTACTCACCATAAAGATCCAGATCCACCAATTTTCATCACTACCTATATTAATTGAACCTACTTTAAATGGGTCATGATTGATGGGAGAGCTAGCATTAACATCATTTATTCCCATGCCTATAATAAAATTAAGCTACCAATAGATGTCATGTCCAAGATCTTGACCATCCTTAGATCCTTCAATGACATCATGACCATTATCTTGGGAATTGTTGTCCTTCATATCTGTTTAGGACTTTGTACCCTCCTAGAACTCTTCTATGTAGTGGAAGGTGAATTTTAGTATAATGTCTTATTGGGATGACCTTGGATTTGATCTATGGCTTGTGTGTCCTCCACCCTTCATCATTGCATTAAATTTGATTATGAAGGTCAGGTTATCACTATACAAACTAACCCAAGTCCATTTTTGACATGTAACATGACCTACCAACCCAACGATGTCCTCTTACCTCCATCTAGTAAACCTTCATCAACAACAAACAAGCCCTCAACCACAAAAGAGGAAATAAGTTCTTCCTCTTCCAATGAGGTGTCCATTAGCACTTCAATCCCTTCAAATAAAATCCCTACCACTGACCCTTTGGAATCAACCTTCCAATGTCTTTCACTAGAGGAATATCATCTCTTGGATCTCGATGATTTCCCTACTCCCCAGAAGTATGGGTAGCTTAACAATGAACCTAGGTATGACCCTAACATCAGATAAATTATTCCCTTTGAACCTTTATCCTATTAAACCCATTTCATTTATGGGGGACTTGAAAAACCTCTTAACATTGCTACCACCTCCTCTTTGCCTTGCCCATATACCTCTGGTTTCTCCTACTTGGACAAACCATCTTTTGCCAAAACATACCTCCATAGGTGTGCTTGGAATGGGTTTGGTCTTGGATGATATGAGCATAGCCCACATGAGATTATTTTAATTGAGACTAGAAAGCCTCATGAGAAACATGGCCTCAGTTTCATCCTACCTAACAAGAAGAAAAACAAACCACCCACCATCACCATTACTGAGGAAGACATTCCCTCACCAACCTCTTCTCCACCAAAATGTGAGGATGATGATATCATCCCAAATAATTTTTTTCATCTCTATCTGGTTAGCCTTGGACCCCTAACTTACCAAAAATATGAGGCAATTGTGACCATTCCTGTGACTCATCTTAAATTGATTGATGACAATTATCCAATCATTAACACCATTTAGTGTCAAGATGATGACTCCATTCTCATGTACCTCAGTGCAGAGGATCACTCTATCCATAAATCCTTCCCTCCTAAGACTTCAACCATTTTGAACTAATCTATGGTGGATATCAATTTAGGCACTCAGGAAAGCCTACATATTGTTAAAATTGGACAATCTCTAGATTCTACAGAGAATCAAGACTTCTCCATCTTCCTCCAAGAATGAAACATAACATTCACTTGGTCATATGCTGACATGCCTGGAATTGACCCTACCATTACCACCATAACATCATAACTAATCACAATTCCAAACCCATTCGATAAAATCTTCATTAGATGTACCCTCACATAGCTCTCCTTGTCAAAGAAGAGCTTTAGTGTCTCTTTTATATCAACTTTATCCAACCTATCGACTATCCTTAGTAGGTTTTCAATGTCATCCCTATCACCAAAACTACAAGGGGACTTTTCACTTGCATAGACTTTTGAGACATTAACCTTGCTTTCCCAAAAGATGAAATTCCTTTAACAAGCATCAACCAACTTATTGATCTCACAACCATCCATGAGATTATCTTATGGATGGGTTCTCAGGCTATAATCAAATCTTGATGACCCTTGAAGACCAAAACAAAACCACTTTTACTACCCCTTGAAGAACTTTGTATTATAGGGTCATGCCCTTTGGTCTGAAGAATGATAGTGCAACCTACCAATGAACAATGACCTACATTTTCCATGATCTGATTTATAAGATAGTAGAGGACTATGTGGATGGCCTTCTCAAAAAATCTAAACTCTGTTAGGATCATTTAGCTATTCTTAAGATTATCTTTGAGTGACTTATCCATTACCATGTCCACTTAAAACCTGAGAGATGTATCTTTAGACTCCTATCAAGCAAGATTCTTGGCTTCATTATCTCTCTTCATAGTATCAAAGTCAACCCTACCAAAGTCAAGGAAATTTTAGAAATGCCTCCTATCAACCTTAAGTAGCTTCGTAGCCTATAAGGGAAGCTTCAATCTATCTGCCACTTTATCTCTTAGCTCTCCGACCGATGTCAAATTTTTCATCACCTTCTCAAGAAGGATATATCTATCAAGTGGGGCTAGGATTGTCAAAAGGCCTTTGATTCCCTCAAATACTACCTTCTCTCCCCATTAGTTCTAATTCTTCCAAAAGAGGATGAGCCTTTTTTCCTATACATATTTACTACTAACCATTCTCTTGGGACAATGTGACACATCATGATGACAAACACAAAGAGCAAGATGTATACTATATGAGTTGAATGCTTATAGAGTATAAAACTTGATACACTCATATCAAAAAGCTTTGCCTCACCCTAGTCTTCATTGACACTAAGCTTCATCATTACCTCCTTAGCCATAAATTTTTTATCATCACCAACACTGACCCACTCAAGTACATGCACTCTAAGCCATATAAAAACCAATGAATGGCTAAGTGGTTCATGATTTAAGCTAATTTTGACCTTGAGTTCCTCCAATAAAAATCAATAAAAGGGCAAGTAATTATCAACTAATTGGCTAAAGCACCTTTTTCAGATAACCAACCTCCTCCTCTTAAGTTCCTTGATGAGTCTATCACAACCATCTCTCAAGCCAATTTCACCTACCAAGTAACCATGTTCTTTGACGGATCTAAGTATCAATGTAGTAAGCGTGTTGGTATCATCCTTATTCCCTTTAACAATGATATCTTCCCTTTATCTTTTAAACTTGATTTTAAATGCACCAAAAACATGGCCAAATATGAAACCCTAGTAATAGGCCTCCAAATTGTCTTAACCTTAGGAGTCAAAACAATCAATATCTTTGGTGACTTCCAAATTATGGTCAACCAAATCAAGGGTATATACAAATGTAATAATGATTTTCTCCAATAGTAAAAATAATTGGTTGATGTACTATTGATGTCATTTGAACACTAGCTTATCCAAACCACCCTATGGTCTAAAAACAAGTTTTATAACACAATGGCTAATCTTTCTTTCCATATCCCATATGCACACTCAAACTCTAAGCTATCGATCATCATCCATCACCTTACCAAACCTTATTTTGTTAAATCAAACTCTCCTACCATCTTCACTATGGAGGAAGCCTAACTTGACCTTTGGTATTAGAAAACCTTCAACTAACTTGACCTTGCCATCTTTTCATCAAGTATTTCTAGGAATTCTCGATGGGAATTAATTTAGAGAACCTCCTATTATACCATACTCAGTGGAATTATTTACAAACATGGCTTTGATGGTCTTCTTTTCCATTGCCTATGCATCCATGAGGCTTCTCATGCTATTATAGAAATGCATGATGGGATTTGTGGAGGACATTTTAATGGCATGGCTATCGCTAAGCGTATCCTTCACTTTGGCTATTACTAGCCTACTCTCAACCAGGACTTCTATGACTATGTGAAAATTTGTGTTAAATGTCAATAACATGCCAATTTACATCATGTACCTAGCCATAATCTTCAGGTATCCAAGGATTTTTAGCCCTTTTCATAATGGGGTCTAGATATTATTAGTGAAATCAACACCCACTTTTCTCAATGACATCAATCTATCATCATTAAAAAAAAAACATTTCAATAAGTGGGTAGAGGTTTCCCCTCTCATTTTGACAAAAGCTAATAAAATCATTAACTTCATCAATAATAATATCATCTTCCACTTTAGTGTTCCCCATAAGATCATCATCGATAATGGAAAATCATTTAAAAATAAGCAAATTTAAGGCCTTTATGACTTGTTTGGCATCAATCTCAATTTTTCATCACCCTATCATCCATAAGCAAATGGGCAAGTAGAGGCCTGTAACAAAACCCTCAAAAACATGCTCACCAAAATGGTCAATGCTTCTAGTCAAGATTGGAATTTTCATATTCCCTTCACTTTATGGGCATACCATACTAACATTTTAACCCTTATGGGTTCTACACCTTTCTCTCTTGTGTTTGGAAGAGAGGTGGTCTTGCCTCTTAAAGTCCAAATTCCTTATGTTCGCATATCCTTAACAGATCTCAACTCAGAAGATGATTAATTTCAAGAACATTTAGCTCAGCTTAAGCTACTTGATGAGCATTGTTTAACAACCCTCACCCATATTCATGTCTACCAAGAGTGTGTTAAATTCACCTATGACAAACACCTACAAGTGCAAGAATTCAACATCAGAGACCTTGTCAATATATCATGAGTCATAAACATCATACATCAATATACATGTATCTCTCTCTCAAAAATATACATCTCACTACATCAACATGCATGTCAATATCAAAATGATGTACAAAAGCAAAATATCATATCAGATCTATATCCTCTATGCCCCTAAGGCACCACTACCATTGGCCCCTCCTACACTACCACTCAATATTGGTACCTATCCTAAGGTACCTACTTATCCATCTATAGTTATAACCCACTAAATCGGTATAACCACATCTACACCACCTATTAACCTCACTCTGTATTCACCCATTGAGCCACCATTGGGTAGTGAGTGAAGACTATAGCCTCATAGTGCTAAAAATCTTGTACAAAGTCTATGTATCTATACATATCAATGGTCTCTATTGGACCTACTAGTGGTGGTGCTGCTCCTCCAACCTATCTTAGGGCATCTCACTTTTGGGTGATCGAGGCTAGTGTAGCTCTCACCTCATCCCTCTCACCTATCACAGTGGCTAGCTGACCCTGTAATGTAGCCACATATCCTTATAGTGCTTCCACCTGTGCTTAATCTAATGCTATCAATACTCATGTTTGTGCATCAAATCCATCCCCCTATACTTATGCTCTCTAGATTCCTCTCTCGATTAGCTCCACATCCATAGGCCTCCTACCATCACCATCACCATCACCAGAATATGTAGCTGCATATAAAGCTTGGTACCATGCCATGTAACCATCTAAAAAGTCAACATCATCTATCTATGACCTAGTTGAAAACTCATCATGATCTAACAATGTCCTGATCGGATGTGGCTTTGGTAGTAGGATCTCCAAGTCCTCATGCTTGTATCAAGGAAATGCACCTGGAATACCATAAACCAAGCTGAACTATCTGTGTACCTTGTTAAAGGGGATAAGCTCTACCTCCCCATATTGCCTATTGAATATCCATCTATAAATATATAGATATAGGGTTTACCTCTTATAGCTAGACCATATCAAAAATTGGACATAAGGTCTCTAGACAATGTCATCGATCACTAATAAACCCAGTGCATCCCTAAACCAATTTACATTATGTGCACATCCCTTGCACTTGAAGTGGCAAAGTCACCTATCCATCACATGAATCAAACTAAGAACTCAATCATATTACATCCCATCCATGACAACCCCACTGTCTTCACCACCTAGATGTGCTTATAAGCCCAACATTGTAGAACAAGACTGGCATTGATGTTGTACCTCTTATGGGCCCTAAATCCCCACAACTCCATGTATATCTACACCAAGAGAATGGATACCCATCTAAATATAGTCTTCCCTAGTAGTAAGTCAACCATCACCCCTAATAGCAAGTATGGAAATCTCTCATTACTTGAGTCAAGAAGGGAAAAGCATGAAATGATAATCATAAGCATAGTCATCAATATTTGCTCGCTTGGTTCCCTCTTATATAACATGTTGTAGCTAAAACCCCCATCATGCCATCTGACCCAATCATGATCATCACTATACAATATATTAAGGTGATCCTCATGCTCTTCCCACTTTATGTGGTAGATTAGGTCATCTTGTAGGGGTAACTATATAATCCTATGCATGTCTTTTGGTAGGATCATGATCTCACTAGTCGATAGTAATAAGGTGTTTATAGTTGGATCCCATCTCTTGATGAGAGCTATGATCATGATTCATCATGTGGCACATGCTAGTAGTGTCACATCACTCCCAACTTGACCTCTTTTATATGAGCCTAATTAGCTGGGGTCATCCCATGGTGGATATCTATGAAGATGCGTGACACTCGATCACACATCTGTATCTTCTTTTAGGCCTGTAAGTGTTCATTAAAAAACATAACTTAGTTCCCTATACTATAATTGTCTATGAACTTACCTTATTCAACTCATACCTACCCTTCCCCCATTTGATTATCATGCTACTAATGTTTATCCCAAAAAATAAAACTTTGTTACCTCACACTCACTACTATTTGTCACCTGCAAACAGTACCCCAGCCCTTTAATCAAGTGTTTTAACAAATATAACATCCTGTATACCCATACTTACTTTTAAAATTTAAACAACATCCATTAAAAACTCTTAAAACACATACTTTTCTTCACATATTTTGTCAAACCTAGATTACCATTTGATCAATTGTTGACGGTCACTATGATCATCAACGATCGGGTGGCACTTTATCGATGGTTTTCAACCATCGATGGTTAGGGTGACCACTGATGGTCACTGTGGATGACCATCAGTGGAAAACCCTTAACCCCTACCCTACCTTAAAACCCTACCAAACAACCTAAATCTACCAAATCATTACCCTCACCTAGATCTCTATCCCATAACCAATCTCCCTACCTCTCCAATTTCATTTTTAATAATCAAGTTCATCAAAAAACCCAAACAAAAATTAATTAAATCATACCCACTCAAACCCAACCAATTAAACAACCAACCTCAAAACCTAATTCAATTGAAAAAACAAGCTAAACTATCAATTTAAGAGCACCACCTACCTCATTCCTTGACCAACATCGAGGAGTAAGTTGTAGACCCACCTATCCTCATTTGCATCCATGCATGCCTTGCATCCTCACTCAGTTAGATTCTATCAATTTCAATCCCCTTGGTCTAACCACCACTCACTCATCTACCCAATAGTCACCTTCAATACTTTTTCCAAAAGCACTAAAAGTTAGAACTCAAAAGTGAGAAAGTTAAAATAAACAAATTGACTTTCAAAATGACTTTTAATTGCCAAACTTTTAGGGTTTTCACCCTGGTCATCGATGGTCAAGATGACTGTCGATGGTCACACTTTGGACCCCTAGCTGTCAACGGTTAAGGTCTTCACTTTTTACCAAGTTATCTCTTTAATCAAACTTTTTTGGTGTACAACACATCATCAACCCACCCATGGAGACTACCTTCTCAACCTAACCCAACCACCTCATCATCTTGCCATTGGTCCACTTTAGACAAACTAGCACATGTTTTGGGATAAATTTTACTTGGTCCTTTGACTACAGTGATAACATGACCATTTTGAACTCTTTTTGAACTTATGCCACCTCATGTTTACTAGACCCACTTATGTCTTTTTGGGACCACTTCTTAGCTCAGATACCTATGACACTTTACCAGTTTGTGTTTTCACTGGGAGCACTTCCTACCTTGGATAACCATTGAATCATAAACATTGCCTAAGAGACCTAAGTTTACAAGTGTACCCAATTTATATGCTTAAATATGATCACATGGTCCACTTGTCACTTGTCCTTCTAGTACCAACCCTAATTTTACCAACTATGGTAACCTAGTATATGTGTGATCTTGGCTATTGTACCTTTTTTTTCACTTTACATGCATACTTATGCTTCAGTTCCCAACTTATCATTAATCCATTTTACCATCAACTCACCCAATCATCAAACCCTCACCCAATTCTATTTTACCCCATCACTTCCTAGTTTGAGGGGGAATACCACCTCCCATACTCGGGGCAACCTGAACTTTGACCCACAACCAATTTTTTTTTGGTTTTATAGCTTGTTGATTCAAGATGCATAATAAAAAGGGGAAAAATATAGACATCATATATATGCACACTGTGATTCCAAATGTTGAAATACCCCTTAACCAACCTAAACCCCCTTTTGGACTAGTTTTACCTTTCGATGAGTAACCAAACCTAATCCAAGTTGAGATTGACCACCCAGCTAACCAAACTTTTTACCCATCTTCACCCTTCACCTTTGACTATTGATGGTCAAGATGACCATCGACAGTCATCCTGAACACCGATGATCAGAGTGCACCTCTTTAACCAACAACATGTAAACCACTTCACCTTCCTTTTCTAAATATAACTTGTCTTGATCCACATGTGTGTCATTACATGTGTGAGTTATAATTAGATAACCTCGTTGAATCTCCACTTGAATCTCTTGCTTGTGCTTATAAGAAGAGAGGAGTAGGTAGGTGAAATCCATCTACAATTATTATCAAGAACTTATACATCTAGAGTTTATTTTTTCAAGTTAATCATCATTAGCAATCCAATAATCCAGCCATCACGTCAGAGAGTTGACTTGCCACCGCCACTCTGCCAAAGTGTCAAGTATCATTTATCTATCAAAATCATGCCAAATTCTACCAATAGGATAACCACCTTAATCAATCACCAAATCAACCCATGATGAGACAAGTACTTATTTTCTAATATTCATTTAATTTATTTCCATTTTGTAATCAACCCAAAACCAACCCATCTCTCAAAATCCAACTTTGTGATCTTGTCAATCAGTGATTTATCACCTATAGTCAACATGTAGTAACCACCGATGGTTTATCCAACCACTGATGATTTATCCAACTATCGATGGTTACCTTGACCATTGATGGTTACCTTAACCACTGATGATCATCCCAATAATTTTTAGTCATTGTGGCAAAAAAAACATCAAGTTATTTTCACCCTCTTACCCCCAACCAAATCCAAATTTATATATCCCTGTTTGTTCACAAATGCTTGCCTAATTTTTTGAAATAGACCCAAACCATGTAGCATAGGTATTGACTCACCTATTTTCAAATTAGCCATTTTGGCCTATTTTTATAGAAATCACTCTCTGTGTTTAATGTTAGTACTTTTTTTATTATTGATGCAAGTACTTTTTATTTTGTTTTACAAACTTAATTGTTTAAAATGTGTGGATTGATATCCCCTAAGGAAGCTCTTGCTTTTGATAATTAGCTAGCACTAAGAAATCCACCTAGCTATTCATTTAAAAAACAAATATTTTTAGTGTTGTCTTATAAGCAGGTCATCCTCCCAATCCAAAGAGGAGCTCTTCATAGTCTTTTGATTCAATGTGTGCACAAACAAAGAGGTTTTTTCAACCACACCCGCATCTAGTTTCTTTCTCTTCCCTTTATGAAAATCATTGAAAGACATGGATTAGAACAATGTTTAACTAATGTTTTAGTTTCATCCTAAGATCCACTATCTCCCTAATAATACCTGATATAGAGATAGGAGACTAGTGAGAACACATAGTAAAATTATTTTTTTAACTTCAACTAATGATATCATTTTTATTTTTTGAACATGTTGTTATTACATACATCTCATCCTTCTCAAAAGTATTAATAAATGAATATTTTTTCAAGCATGTTTGTGTGAATCTTCATGAATATTTCAAATGTTTAACTTTCATGAAATTGATGTATTGATGTTATAATGAGTATAATGAAGTTATTTTATTTTTGAAATATTGGTAAAAATGAGTTTTTTTGAAAGGGACTCTACCATTTTATACAAAAAGCTAAAATCAAGGATCATAATGCCACATAAAAATATAAATACCACTCAAAACAACCAAAGACACAAGGAAACAACTAACCCACAACACAAACACAACAAATAAACTACCAAGTTACAACAAACCAATGACAAGGAAACACTAACCACATGGTGTACCCTTAACACTTTGGCCTCCCAGGGCTTTATCTTAATTAGAATTTTTTTTATTGAAGTCCATTTCCATATGTTCCTTGCCTTGTAATGTAGAAGCAACATTCTTGTCCCTTAATTGACCTTTAGATCTCTTTCCCATTTTATTGACAACTTCACTTTAATGTCTTGAATTAAAGAGTTGAATGATTCCTTCCATACAATTAAGACAATTGCTTACTAAGGCTTTGCTAAAACCCACTATAGTCTCTAGGTTTTCCTTCATGGACTTGTTCTCTTGTTCAAGGAATATGACCCTTTCTTCCATTCTTCTCAACCGAGTAAAGACTTACTTAATATCTTCTTTACCATTGAGGATGTTTTTCTCCCAACTCTAATTCTTGATGGATTTTTTTAGTATGTTATGGTATTTTAATAACCACCTCAATATATATATATATATATATATATATATATATATGAGTCAAGTTCTTAAAAAATATCTTTATACTTAGCTTTCCGTTTACTCTCTTCAACCATTTCTTCATAGACTTCACCAATTTTCCTTTTTCCCTTATTAGAAACAAAGGCTTTGGATTTTTAGGGGGATGGTCCCTTGAGTTTTGATCACCTTTAATCCCTCCACCACTACATCAATTTTATCCACTGAGATACCTAGGGTGACATTCATATCCTCAACAATATTCTCAATATGAGTAGATTTAGAATTCACAATCTTCAATGAAGTTATTTTGTTGTGCATGCCTATGTGATGATTATTGATTTATGTGATAATTTATTGACATTATCATAGATTTAATTAAAGGAATAAATAAATAATATTAATGTCCACTAATGACCAAAAGTAAGTCAAAGGGACTGAAGAAAATAACCATTAGCAATAGGAAGTTATAGGAAGAGAGCCCCAAAGAAATAAATTGGAAGGATATTTTGCTTTTTCATATCTTTAGAATAACTTTAAATTATGCAATTTACTATTCATATAATCGATAAATTAATGTATTATAACAAAAACAAATGAATATCATTCATAAATATTAACTTGAAGATCCTCTCATGGTGTTCAAAAAGATTCAAACTATGACACACATAATTAACAATAAGGCATATCGACTCATAACATAAGCTTAGGTTTGTCATACTTTCAGACATATCATATTTTCATAACATGTACATATAGATATTATAATTTGAATTATAATAACCCTTATTAATAAATAATAACCAACTATCATCTTGAGATAAACTAATTTTTGGGTGTAATTGTGTGCAATATTTTGAACTGATGCATTTTGAAATGTAACAATTCAAAATCTTGCTCACAATTATAACCATAAATCAGTTTATCTCACTCTTATGGACTGTGAAAACATCAAAGCTCTTAAATATCATCTTCCTTTATTGATAACTCTAAATGTTAATTAATGACATATATAACCATCTATCTCTAACTGTTAACAACATATATAATAAGGAGGCAAAGGTGGAGGTTGGGTTTATATTTCCCTTAACTTATACATGTTTGTGGTTGGATAAATTCTAAAAGACTATAATATTCACTTGTTATATCGATGTGAACCTCAAAGAGGATATCTCCTAATAATTGATTATATCTTATGAATCTTCACTTCTTCCATGGAGATTCTCTTTTTGATGACTTGTGCATGAGTAAAGATGTGTGACCTTATCATGAGCACAAACTTAGTTAGTGTAGATATATTCTAGATACATTCAAATAGGATTAGACTAAATACACTATCAATTATTCCATCTTCATGTTTAGTCAAAACTTATATGACATTGTTAAATCTCTTTCTATATTCTCGCTGATAACTTGAAGAATCCACAATTTATTTAGATTATATTCATATTTATTAGAAATTTGAAATAAAAAAAGTAATTTAAATAGCAATGAGGGGAAAATAGTTACCCTATGGGCATGTGCCAATGAAGACTGGAGATAGATATCATCCAATATCTCTGTATGTGCCTGAATGAGAGGAATGATATATTTTTATTCACTTTATCTATGCATATATTTTGATTCACTCTCTTTCCCTCTCTCTCTCTAAGATAAATTAAAGTTGTTGTTAGCATGCTTTCCTACTATTGGAACTCTCTCTCCTATTAACTTGATTATTTATGTAATTGACTTAGGCATGCATTACATGAGATTTGTGATGGGTAGAGATGATCCATCAGTGCCTACAGTTGCATTGGTGAGTCATATAAACATCCCTAAAATGATTATCCCCATTTTAGGATGAGCAAGATATGATAACACATTTTCTCTTATATCTAAATATATATTGAGAGACTAAATTTGGTTAGTGGGAGGTGTATTTTGTGACTCATTATCCCAATTGATGAATTCCTTGTGTGTATGTGTACTAATGGGTATATAAATAATGGAATAGTCCCCCTCCACTCTCCATTAGGATATAATACCTAAATTCATAATTGGTTAAATGAATCCTTGAAGAGAAGCTTCTTATCTCTTAGTGGGAAAACAAACCAAACTTTTGTTGCATATTTCAAGAGGGTAGATATGAACTGTTAACTCCTAAAATTTTAGTGTAAAGTCTTATAAACACCTCTTTTAGTATTTTATACCACTTTATATGAGTGAGACATGGAAACATGTTTTCTCTCACATCCAAATGTCTTTTAAGGGACCAAAAATTAGTTAGTAGAAGGCATATCTTATGACTCATGAGCCCAATTGATGAACCATATGTGTAGACATGTATATATGGGTGTATAAACATTGAATCCACCCCATATTATCTCTATTAAGACTTAAGATTGAAAGTTTCATTTGACCAAATGAATCCCTAAAGAGACTCCTCTCATCCCTTAGTGGAAAAATAGATTGAACTTCCACCATGCATTATAGGAGAATCATGAGAGGTAAATATGATACATCGTCTCTTAAAATTTCATGGTTGAATCCTCTGAGCACCCATTAAAGGATTATTTCCAAATCATAATGATGGAAACATGATAACAAGTTTCCTCTCGTAGTTAAATGTCTCTTAAGGGACCCAAAGTTGGTTAGTAGGAGGGGTATCTTGTGACTCGCTAGCCCAGTCTATGAACCATCTATATGAATACATTTGAATGGGCATTTAAAAATTGGAATTCCCCCTTATCTCTCTATTAGGCCTTGAGACTAAATTTTTTAATTAGTTGAACAAATCCTTGAAGAGAAACTTCTTGTCTATGAGTGGGAAAATAAACCAAACTTTCATCACATGTTACAAGAGAATCATGAGGTGTAGAGATGAGCCATCAAATCCTATAGTTTCAAAGGAGAGTCCTCTAATAACCCCTAGAGTATTATATCCCATTTAGGATGAGAGAGACATCACAACAAGTTTTCTCTCACAACCAAATATCTCTTAAGGGACCAAAAGTTGGTTAGTGGGAGGCATATCTTTTGACTCGCTAGACTAATCGATGAACTATCTATGTGGGCATGTCATATAGGCCTATAAATATTATAATGGACCTCATATTCTCTCCTTTAGTCCTTGAGGTATAATTTTTTATTCAACTAAAGGAATCCCTGAAGAGAAGTTTCTTGTCCTTGAGGGGTAAATGAAGTGAACATCATGTACGCATTATAGGAGAACCACGAGGGGTAAAGACAAGTTGTTATTATATATTTTCATAGGTGAGTCTTATAATCACTCCCAAAGGATTCTATACCACTTGTATGAGGGAGACATGATGACACATTTTATCTCATAGCTAAATGTCTCTTAAGAGACCAAAGATTTATCAGTGGGTAGCGTATATTTTGAATCTCTAGCCCAATTAACAAACTATCTTCGACATGTTTGGATGGGCATATAAATGTTATAATGACCATCATCCACTCTCTATTAGGCCTCAATGTCAAAAATTTTAGGTGTTTGGAGGCATCTCTGAAGAGAAGATTATTATTTTTAACTAGGAAATGAAGCGAAGTTATGGAACATGTTGTAGGAGAATCATGAGGAGTAGAGATGATACATTAGTTCCTATAGTTGCATAGGTGAGTCACATAAGCACCTCTTATAATATTTTTTACCACTCAAGATGATGGATACATAGATATGTGTTTTCTATCATATAAAAATGTCTCTTAATAGATGAAAAGTTGATTAGTGGATAATACATCTTTTGAATTGTTAGCCTAATCAATGAACCATATTTTCCCACACATTTGGATGGGTGCATAAATGATGGAATGGCCACCTTACACTCTCTGTCGAGACTTGGGGTTTAAAATTATAGTGATTTAGAGGCATTTTAAAAGAGAAGCCTCTCATTCCTAAGTGGTAAAATGGAGTGAACTTCTGACACATGTTGCAAAAGAACTATGAGGGGTAGAGACATGTTGTTATTTCTTATAATTACACATATGAGTCCATAAATCACCCCCAAAGGATTATATGTCATTTATGACAAGGGATACATGATAATGAATTTTATATCACATATAAATGTCTCTTAAGAGACCAAAATTTGGTTAGTGGGTAGTTTATCTTTTGACTCGCTAGACCAATCGATAAACTATCTTTGTTGACACGTTTGAATGGGTGTATAAACCTAGAAGGGACACCTTCTGCTCTCCTCTAGGACACAGGGTCAAAATTTACAGGTGTTGGGAGGTAACCCTAAATAAATGTTTCTTATTTATAATTGGATAATAACATGAACTTATAACATGCATTGTAGGATAATCATGAGGGGTAGAGAGGGGTTATTAGTGCCTACATTTGCATGTGAAAGTCCTCTTAGCAGCCACTTGAGGATTCCTTACCACTAAGGAGAAGGAAAAAAAGGTATCTAATCAACATGTATTGTTTTTTGGGATTATCTTTATTTCAATAATATCTCATGACACCAACCATGTGAAGGTGGAAGCTCATCTGGTACCACTAACCTACATAAAATTTTTTAGTAAAAAATTCAACCTGAAATAAATACACAACGAAAAAATAATTCAAAATTAAAATATAATAAATGAAAATAAATTAACTTAAGTAATTATAAAGCCAAATTCATTGAATACTAACCTTACCAAGTCAATCCAATGTACCTTCAGGATCAACTTTGATTTTAAGTGTTTCTAGAATTGCTTCATGCTCATATTCACAAATTTTCCACAAAACTTTATTGTGAGGTTTTCCATGAAATTTGATCATTTGAATATTTTTAGCAATAACAAAAATTTTAAAAATGAAGCACCAACTTATGTGTATCAAAGTCCTCAAATAACCATTTCTTTACTTTTTTATGAATGTATTTACGAAGCCATGTTTTTGCAACCACCACAAATCTAGTGGATAAATTAGGTCTTTTTCCATATGTGATAGTTGTGGTTAATTTTTTTTGCCTCTACACAAAAAGACAAGTAGTAATTTTTTCCCTCATCATTATCCTTAAGTTTAATTATTCCAAAAAATTACTCTACAAATTTAAAGCATAATCAATTTTTAAGGACATGTAGGAAAAATGTAAGATATCACTAGTAGTTAAGGCTACATTTAAATTATAAATAGCTTATACCTGGTTGCACAAGATATAATATGTGGTAAAATTCAACAAATGATGCAATTTCATGATCCTTTAATGGTTAGAATGAATTGCTAGTATCCATAGGAATTATAAGTCTACAATACCATTCATCAACCCATTCTTTTGACTCACATTCATTCCAATTAAATTCCATACAACCCAAACAAAAGCATGTCATATCATTAGTATAAATAGTCCATGAACTAGAATTTGAGTTTTGAATGGAGTGTAAAATACTCAATTTAGGTACTATACTAAAAAAATTATACATTTTCTTATCTTCTTCCTTCATTAACCAAAAGAATATTTGCATATGAGAATATTTATCTGATCCATGAGATTTTTTTTCATTGCCCCAAGTCTCAATACTTGTAGCATCGATCAAATTAGCATCATCGTTGTGATTTATATATTCATTTTTAAGGACTTTTTTACACATGCACTTACACCATCATGTTCTTCTTTGCCATGCCTAGCCTCAAATAAACTCTAATAATATTGAAGTTCATTCTTCTTATGCATCCTACTTAACCAATAAAATATCTGATAATTCTTGAACAATTATCTGACCAAATGTAGTGTGTATTTAACATCATTTCTATTGCATTCATATATATATAAAATATCTCAAAACAAGCTTGTACAAACTCTAGAAAATGTGACTTATCATCACTCATATAAAAGTGGTACTCCTTAAATAACTTTACGACATTATTTGTGCTATCAGATGCATGTCTGAATGTAATATTAATAAAAAGTCCAAATTAAATTGAATTATAGTATTGGTATTGAACCTCATTCTATGGTTTTAGTGTGTAGTTTTTATCAAATTCCATAATGAAAATAATGGTCCCAATTGGGAAGTTGTCCTTAGATAACTTGAATTGATTATCTAACTATTTTACCTTGTGTATGTGCCTTGCATATTGGTAGATAGTATTGTTATTGAATTCAAACATGAAATAAAATAAAAATACTTGGGTTTTAACAAACTCGCATCTTGATGATTCTTTTCCATATTTACTAAATACTTTACAGATTTGTACTTCTTAAAATCAACTATTTTATTTTTAAATTCATATGAAATTTATTCATGTATACAATTGGTCAAATGTGACAAACCACCATAAGTGTTACATATTCCATCTAAATATTCTTTGGCAAAAAATAATTGTCCCTTAAGTTTTTGACAGAAAAGACTTGGGATTAACTCTCTTGACATTTTAGGTGGGGAAACCACCATACAAATATTCTTACATAATCTCATTAGTATGTAAATTACATTATATATGATGAAAAATATCAAAGTGCATAGTAATATCAATATGGATCCTAAAATAACATGTGGTGCATGTTTGATTGATTTTAATGTAGAAAGGCTTGCACATCTCAAATGACCTTTGGATAATTATCAATTACCCATTAATTTTTTCAATAATGTTTTTATACATTCTATTCGGGTCATGTCCAAGAAATGTTTTGTATGTGGATCATATTTTTTTGAACCTTTTCCTCTTTTAATAACATATTTTACATTAGATGAGACCCTTGTATTGTCATGCCAGATTTTTTCAATCAAATGTCTTGTTCCTTCAACTAACACCTTGTATTTCTGTGGGAGTCTACCACTACATGCCCAATAATCTATGAGTAAAGCATCATCATGCCTTTTTATTATTTTAATAGCATTTATTAGACTTTAACTATTTAAGTTTAGGGATGTACTTGTTTGACTAAGAAAGCGAGCTCTAGATATTGACTTATTTATTAAATATTCTATTATTACTCATCTTTCCACATTACTATTTTTTTTGAGTTATATTATCTATTGCATTAAATATATTATTTAATATTGCATTATTTATTCCTTCAGTATTTTCTGTTATTAACCCTAAATTATTCATCACGGGGTGCATTTTTTACATTTTCATTTATTGAATAAATAGTTGAAATCATTTTGTATGACTTTTCTTCTCAAATGCATAGTCTCATACACGTTGAATATGATGTTGAGTTGATATTTTTGACATTTTATCTTCCATAGATTCTATTATTTTATCATCTATTTCAATCAAATACTTTGGTGTTCATCACATTATCCTTGGAGTTATGGGTCAAGGACCTTTATTTTTTATTAAATTAATTAGTGTTATCACTTCAACCATATAATTGAAATTAGATTGTTGGTTAGGTACATTAGACCCTATAGGAAAAATGAATTCCTCTTCATTGTGAGAGAGATGAATTGGGGTCATTACATGATGTTGAAAATAATTATGCTTAAAAAATTCATTATGGATGGATGTTTCATTATATTGTGTTTCTCCATGTGTTTCATCACTCAATGCAAAATCATTAGTTAGATGTTCTACATTTTGAATGTCATCATTCAACAAGGATTATTTAAGTTATCTTATCTCATTCAGAGACATATCTAAATTAAATTCCATGTAATTAGTTATATTATTTTCATTTGAAATATTACTTGGTGTGGAGGAGGTACCTTCAACTTGTCATTTTCTTTATTTTTCTCTCTGGACTTTAATTTTTTCATTTGTTAGCTCCTTAATTAGTGTTTTATGGTGATTACTTGACCCTATTATTTATAATTACACAAATAATCCAAGTATAGAATAAAAATTGAAGAATTTTTTGTAATTGAGACCATATAAATGGAGAATTTGTAGAGTGTTAGTAGTAAAAACTAGTTATAATTTTGTAAAATGCAAAATGAATGGGTGAATTTCATGGATAAAAAAGTAAAATTCATGAACTAAAAAGGGTATATACCCTTTTTAAAATCACACATGCCTTATGTGGTGGTAGTTTTAAATGGACAGTACTATTTAATGACCTTTTTTGTCTTCAAAACAACATACACCCTTTATAGAAGGACAAACACCCTTTGTAAAGGGTATACACCCTATTTAAAGTTGTACACCCTTTATAAAGGGCATTTGCCCTTAGATAAAGGGCATACACCCTTTTAATATATCAATGGCTTAAATTTTCTATTTTACTTCCAAAACTAATTCCATTTTAGGCTTGGCAGGGTCCAAACTTAGCCTAAAATATGTCATGGACCAGCTAAAATATTTTTTAGGAAAATTATGTCGATTATGTCTTTGTCGACACATTTGATCAAGAAAATTTTATTATTTTAAAAACATTATATGGATATATAGAGGGGAAATCATATTTTTTGAATATATAATTTTTTTAATGTTAAAATATTATTTTTAATTATTTATTAATTTATACACAACATACCTCATTATGCACTATATGCATATTATTACAAATACCATTATAACTTTTTGATTGTTAATCAAAAGTTTAAAAAACTTATATCTCAACAATCTACACATTGTTGGCTATGCTTTAAAAAAATTATTTTCTTGAAGTTAAGGTCAAAAAGTTGTGTTTGTATACTTTCAGTTTCAATTTTCCATCTATCTTCACTTGTAAAATTATTTAATATATATATATATATATATATATATATATATATATATATATATTAAAAGATTAATAAAAAATATTATCAACAATATTTGACATTTCGTATATCCATATATGAAATTTCATATAAAAATTCATTCGTTTACTTACAAAATGTGTTCGTACACATGCAGTCTTCTTATCTTTTCAACAAAAAGTAACAAGCCTTTGTCATAAATGCATCAATTTTTCACACTTTTATCATTTAGGTATTTTAAAAAATTATATATTTAGAAACTACATTCAAAATTCTACAATTCATATTATTACATTATTGTCAAATTAGTTTTTCAAGTGTCTCTAAAATTTTATCCAGTTACAACTATTTTTATTTTAAAAAAAGTGTCGCTTTAAGCTCATGCTTTTGTCCCCCATTATCATACATCTACCTTAAATATCTTATGTTTCAATTAGGAGGTGTACAGACCTTACTCACAAAATTTGAATGTCTGACCTATTTTTCAAGAGCACAAGTTCTTCACTATTAGACCAACTCAAACGTACCTATCTATTAGTTTGTTCAAGTCCTTGAAGGCATGTTCAAATCAAGTGGGACTTAAACTTATAATTTATTACTCACCGAAATAATTAGTTAGCATTACACCATCACTACATAGATTTTTTTAATTTTTTCATTTTAATATATTAGGTTATAAATTTGAGTTCAATGAAACGAGTTCAAATGATTATATATTAGAACTTATAAAGGATTAAATTCTAAAAAATACACAATAAAATGTTGAAATTAGGTGAAATACCACATCCATTTTGGGATAGCATATTCCAATTAATTTAGATGCACTTGAAATGCCACATCTAAACCAAAGTATTTTTTTCTTAAATTCTTAACTAAGTTTCATGTCAAAGTACTAACTTTATTGTTAGTAAATTACTAATTTTGTTTAGATTAAAGGGCACACATACCCTTTTTTTAATGGGCAACTTACTAACTTCATTTAGATTAAATGAGAGACATACCCTAACCTTTTTGATATTTCAAAATCTATATATTTGAGCTAGCATATCCCAACATAAGAGGCTTATCTAGATACCCTTAAATTGTCACATCTTACCTAAAGACTACAATGTTTTATTCCTTAGTGAATTATATGACTTAATAACTTTGTTGAGGGTAACTTAATAACTTTATTTAGATTAAAGGATACCCATACCCTAACCTCTTTAATATTCCTAAACATTATAGATACTTTGAAATGGCCCTAAAGAATTTATTAGTCATTAATTATTATGTTTTAGGGTGTTTGTTTATTTGTTAATTATTTATTCAAATTAGATTTCTGTTTGTCCCATTTGAATCACATAATTTGTGTAAAAATATGAATTGACTATTTTTATGGATTGAATATCTAAGACAAGCCCAATGTATACCTCCATTTGATATGAGAGATGAAGTATGCAAATCAATCATCTAAAAATAAAGAGTAATGTGCACCATGTGTTATATAAAATGAAATAATCATGTAAAATATATATACAAAAATGATAAGATATATCATCATCTAAAGATTTAATCATTCAAGAATGTATGAAACATGTAATCTAAGATAATGAACATACACATGTTAATACCTAATAAATATATCCATTAAACACGCAATGATAAGAATCGTAGTAGATGCATGATATAAATCATAGTAATGCCCATAGTAGAAGTATATTTGATATAAAACGTGGCACCATGATCATAATAACAGTCATATGTGTCCACCCACATGCACGTACACACACAAAATATCATGATCAAAAAGCACACACACACACACAAGACATATCAGGCCTCTAACCCATATGGACACAACATATCCATCACTTATACTAGAGGATCGTCTGACACTACTAACACAAAAGGTGATAAGACATAATTAGTGCACCCATAAAACATTGACACATAGATGATCACATAATGTCACAATCATCAATATCAAACACACATGAATAAAATAATGGTAATCCACATAATCAATAAATTGCATCATCTAATATAAAAATCATAATATTTATAGGAAATAACACTCTATAAAGTATGATAAAGATCAAGGCATGTGTAATAGTTTATTATGGTCAATGGACCAATATAGATAAATATAACTTGACAAGTGTATCAAGATGCCCTAAGTGTAAGCATGCTTCCAATGTAAAAAGGTTACCCATGGGTGTAAGTAATGTCTAACATCTATATGTCGATGTATAATATGTAACTTGTATGTCCTGCAACCACTTATGCATATCATGAAATGTATGTGCTTAGATAATAGATATTTAATTTACTATGTATATGATGAATAACATTAATGAACTAAATGTTCCCATAAAACACGTCATGCACATGTATTTTTTTTTTTTGTGTGTTTTTTAATTTTGAACTGAATTATGCTCCAACTAACCTATGATCCCATTAAGGGGGTGATCAATTGAAAGTCCTAGATTGATTGATGCAATTATCACACTATGTGGTGAGAAGTCATATATATATCATTACCCGAATTATAGAAGTGATAATGGGTTGTAAAGTATCTTATATTGTACTCATAGAATATGATCAATATTAATTCCCCATGCTACATGTTTTGAAATTTGATCAAAATATATCTTAATCTTTGGATTAGGCTGTGTGACTTAATAAGTAGTTAATGTACTATTGTTATTGAGATCAATAGTGTCAATTCTTGATTAAGTCTTATATCCTATGTCTCAAGACAAAACATATATTAGTTAATTTTCCTTCACATTTATGTTATTTGAAATATGAATTAATATCAAAATCTATAAGGTCTACCTTTGCCATATCAATATCCATAGGCTAAGGGAGAGATATGATATTACATTCGATACTTTTGTAACATCTTATAAATGGGTTTTGAATCATGTAAGTTTTCTCCATTAAGGATCATAAATAACACATCTATTAGTAAAATGTGAAACTACAACACTTGTTGTCCTAACCTCATTATTAGTATCATTAGCCCTAGATTTATAAGGTCAAACAAGCTACAATTGACACTAGTCTCTATACCAATTAACCTAGTGGTCCACCAAAAAGTACTCTAGAACAATATTGAAAAAAATACAATTGTGCAAAGAATATGGATACAACTGTATTGGGTTAGGAAAAAATGAAAAAGGTATTATTGAGACAATTGTTCCAAATTCTCATCACTTTGGATAAAGATAAATATCTTAATGCTTGTAATCGATATGATACTTCAAATAAAAAACCTTTAGAAGCTTACTTTTCTAAATCTAGTATGTCACATTAAAATGAATTTTATCATGTTACATTTTTAGAACTTGTACATACTGATCTAATTGACTAAGATGATTCATTTGAGATAATTAAACTTGAAAATTTAACTAATGATCAACATCTTCATTAATATGTAGAATTATAGGTTGATTTACCATATTTTCATCATAAATCAAGATTCCCTTATAAGATTAACCATCATGCCTACAATGGTGAGTGTAAGCCCTCTTCTATGTATGTATATATTACATTAGATTTTCATGATTCCTTATCTACTACACTGTACATTCAAGACTGATCCACATTAATTAATAAATAAACAAGTGATTTCAATTAAGGTACCAAATAATATCTTAAAGTTGTATTAATTATCACATTGTCAACACAAGAAGATGATAACACATGGTATCAACTATTTTCAATATTATTACACATGGTGCTTTTAACTCTATTATTTTGAGATGTGTGATTGTGGGCACATGTTATTTAATCCCTCACATCAAAAGGGTGTCTTATTTTAAGGTATTTTCATATATTGAACAAAAAGTATGGAGCAAATGTTCAAACAAGTAATTTTTTAGGAATACTTTCCTCCTAAGATAGAGTTAGGGATGAGCATTTTTAGTCCACCATAATGTGAAATATTTAGTTTGCCATAATTCCAAGGTTTTTAGGCAATGTTTGGGGCTTTATAAAGATAAAATTTATCTACTTCCTTAATCAAGAAGTAGATTAGGTTCACAACAATCATAGGGAAGTGTTGGTTATGATTCAATGCTTGTTAGAAATATTTTAATCAAAATAATAGGAATGTGATCATTATTTTCATAATGTTTTATTACTATGCTCACTTTTCAAATTAAATTTTTTCAATATTTATCATGAGTAGGATGACATTGATAAATTTTTGGAAATTAGACATTGTTGATAGGGATCCTCAAGTTTGTAAAGTGAGAAAAGATGTAAATGGGTGCGTGGTATAACATATTCCTCTTCCCCTCCTTATGGTAAATCAAGATATACGCTTTTATTATATATTACTTTGACACATGCATGAAACACTCACATACACACATTAAAGTAAGGGGATTTTGTAGACACTCAATTCTGGTATAAGCATTCTTATTACAATGTTTTTAGATTTTATTTTGGTGCATATGGGTCATCACTTTGAATTATGGATTTATTGGCACTTTTTTAATATTTATTGTTCTTCTTTGTGTAATCTCATGGTATTCTTTTCTTCAATTTGTCATTTTGTCATATTTTTTTATCATGCTCATGACCTTATTTTCTCTCTCCTACTTTTTTTGCATTTATTTCTTCCTTTACAATAAGATTAAGTTTTACATATCCTATCCTCTATGTTTATGTGGGTGATTCGACCCTTGGTTTCATCTCATTATTGTTTGGACCCATTTTTTTGTTGTTTCCATTTTATTTTTTAAACTTTTATGTGCTAATAGCTCTTTAATGAAAACCATGAAAAGCCTATATATAAAATTCATCTATGAGCATTATCAGTATCTATTTATCCTTAGATATTTTAAAGTGTATCAAAAAAATTATTACAATAAGTGTTATTAAGGTTACATACAAGTGTTTAATCTCTCTTTTTTGTTCTCAAGTCTAGGCACACTTTACATTAGCTAATCTCTACTAAATGACTTACATCTTGTACCAAAATTGAACTTTGAGAATGTGCATATAGTTGTATCTCACACTTAAGGAGAGAAAGTGGAGTTTATTCTCTCAAATTATCTATTAACACTGTACACAAACTATGAGGGGTCTAAATTTGACATGCAATATATAGTTATAACCCCATTTTGGTGGGTTCCTGACCTAATTACTTCTTCCCTTATCTTTTTCTCTAACACCTTATGGAAAGCTAGGTCAAAGTCATTCAAATAGAAAATCAATCAATTATGTCTACTAATTTTTTGAAGCACATGTATAATAACATATGAAATCTAGTGACGAAGAGTTACATAAGAATTCATAATACAAAAAATAATGATAAACACAATTGGTATAACAATAAAGGTATATCAATCAAACTTGTTGATTGATGATCTTGCCTAGGGAACGTTGATCTTGTACATGTAAAATCATATACCTAAATTCTATAAAAAGGTATATGTAGACACGAATAATCTCAATTCACACTCATAAATCCATAATTTAAAAAGGTGTATCTATTCCAATTATTTTTATTTCATGTTGTACATTACTTGTTTCAAATTATCTTATTTTACACATTTAAGCCACTAGGGTAGATCTAAAATTATTTTTTACATATACAAATAATATATCTACTTAGTGTATTAGTTTATCCTATTAATATAATTTGGTATCAATTACAAATTCAAAAAGTAGGTGAATCAATGCAGCTAGATACAACACCATTAGACACCGTTCTATGTAAAAGCACCAAGGCATTTATAATCACCACTAAAAAGTGTTATAATTAGTGTCAAATAAAACTTACATGATTCCAAAAATTAATTCGTTCTTCACATTCTTAAAAAAAATTGCTTTCCATTATGTCTAGTTGATTTGGATATCCGACTCTCACCTAAAAGCCTTGGGTTCAAGTCTCAATAATTGAAGGTAAAATTTCCCCCTTCTAACACACAATTTAATGCCTAAAAACAAAATATTAGAGATTTGAATGTGTCTATGAGGAGTCAAACCTAGGTTAGTTGTTTGGAATTGAAATGTAATTATTTAGTAAAATTTCTTTTTTCCTCATGTAAATTTGCATATTTTTAGTGATTCAAGGGATGGTATGTTCAACCCAATATTAGCTTTAGTGTTAGCACCAACATTGATGATTTATATCACATGTTTTGGATCCCTCAGATGTCAAGTCCATTCATCACATATTCTCCCTTATCTCATATATTAAGAATTGGGAAAGAACCACCATATGTGTTAAGAGGAACATCTCACTAGATATAAATAAATGCTAGTATTGATACTACCTCAATAGTAATCATCAAAATTCAAATAATAATAATAATATATGTGGAAGAACAACTATTTCATTGGCCATAACGGTTCATTTATCTTAGTTAACATTTTATATTAAATGTATACATATGTGTTTAGTTATATATGTTTTTTGAGATTAGATATTTTCATGGATTCACTCTTTGATTAAAAAAAATTGGTCAATTTTATTGTAGGTCATTCACACTGCTACTAATATTTATTACAATAGAAAAAAATGTTTTATCTCTTACAATATTAAATATATAAAGATAACAATATTAAGTGATAAAAAGAATTGGTTGATGGGAAAATAAATAAGTTTAAGCATTGCAATAGTAAAATTTGTTTTCTGGTTTAGAAATAAAGTTTTAATTTATAATAATTTACATCTTCAATGGAAACCACATGGGTGGTGACTAAACCCAACACTGTAATGTGGAGACAATAATACACAACATTCTTTAAAATTATGGGAAGCTGATAATATTCATCCTCTAAAATTAAATGTGGACCATCAATTAAGCTATCATATGTGAATAATGCTTTGTTCATGTACCCTTTGATTATTTCATATTGGATAATGGGAAAATAATTATATGTTATAGTTGTGATGAATAAGCATTTGATATTTTCCTTTCATTTATATCTTTTCATAACATAGAGGTGTTATGATGAGTTCTGTGTATGTGCAGGAAAATGGGTTCTAAACTTATTTATGTACCAATGATGAGATGAGTTGGTAAGGGTTTGTATTGAGTTCATAGGGGCTTACCAAAGCCAAAATGGTGCAAGTGGGAGCTCCAATAGTTGAAGTACACAAGCAATCATGGATAATGATAGTGGTATTGATGATGGTAGAAACCCTATATGTAGATGGTTTATGTGGTATGTTAGTTACATGACCACTTCGAACCTTTGGTTGGGTGGAATAAATACAAGTAGATACATTATGTTGTGTGTGTGATATAATCCACTTGACCACATGGTAATATGAATATGATTTTTGGCTACTACATCAAAAAGGGAATGTGATAAAAAAGAGATAGGTCTTCATTTAAATGATAATTGTAAATTATCATTAAGTGATCCATAAGCCACATGGTGGTGGACATAGTAGCCAAATGCTCTAAAATAATTAAAGGAGAAGAAAAGGGCCATAGTTATAAATAAAAAATGAGATCACCAATAGAGGAAGCCATCACCCAAATGGTAGCCATAATGGATAATACTTAGCTAATATTAAATATAAAAATAACCAATAAAATATAGAGGTTGAAATCCAAGTCATACTAGTTGGAAAATATTTAATATTCAAGTGGACTAGAAACAACATAAGAAAAGGAGACTAGAGCAAACAAGCTTAGTCAACCTTATAACTGGAAAGGAAATAAATGAATAGAGAAAATAAGTACCCATAATAAATATTAAAGTAAGAGAAACATGGGGATCACCATTCCTCAATTCAATGTGACTTGAAAAAATGACAAAGAATTATTTTTAGAAATTAATGGCCATAAGTATTTTCTTGAGAAAGGGAAAAATTATAAAAATAGTTAGCCCATGGAAGAAGGGGGTTTAACAATCAACTAGTTAGTTTAGTAACAAAAGGGATTCTATTCATCCATCCATTGGATGACCAATGGACTACAAACAATGAAGGTTACAATTATAGTCACTATTATAATTTAGATGGTTGAGATGGCTGATTCACCAAAGGAAAAAGGAGGAGACTACCACCAAATTTATTTTATAGGGGAATTTAATATCACAATGAGCCTTTACGTAGTTGAGCTTAATATTCTCATAGGACCAAAAATTTGTCATTGGTAGTGAGTTGATCATATGAACCAATCAATGATGGACTATGATAGAGCCTTTGTTATGAATTTCATAGTGGATGGATATATCATAGCATATTGTGGCTTAATAGATTTGAGGGCACCTCCAATGACTTCAATATAGCTCTATGGAAAAATAAGGAGAAGAGATTCATTAGTAATACCTTATGGACTCCATGTGAATTACATTAAGTTAGCCAAGGTGGATCTTTGTACCAAATAATTTTCATTGCATGATATATTTATGATCATGATATGACTAGTCAAGTAGCCAAGCAAAAAAACTGCATTAACTAGGTGTTTGCATTCTAAATTTCACCCTTATCTAAATTTAAATTATAAGTAGCTATAATAATATTTATGATAATGGTAATATCATTAATCTAGCATGTTGTGTTTATTTCATTTAAATTAATTGGGTGATCTCGAATGCTTAGAAAAGGATTAATTAGTATGGAAATAACTTAATCCTTGTAGTCATCATGATTGTTTGTAAATACTACTTATTCATAAAGGGAAATGTGTATGTTGATAAGTAAGAACATCGTTAATCCTTGAGAATCCCTTATTTATTAAAATTAAAATGTTGCTAGCTATACATGCATTATGTGGAATGAATAATATGATCACAATAAAATAGGTAAAGTGAAAAAATTTGAGAATGGATTTATATGTTGTATCTTCCCTTAAGAATGGATATTCTATTAATGTAAATAGACTCAACATAGGAAAATTGTATTTTACATATCATTATTAGACATATTATTCCATTTATGTCTATAGGAATACCAACTGAAGATAAGGCCATGGGTAAGGAATTACCCATTGAATAATGAATAAATAGGCTTGCTTAAATTAAAGGATCACTAATTGGAATTGGATCCTTGGTCTCAAACTTAAAATAAGTGTCATTTGAGCTAAGGTTTAGTGGATGTTAAATCTTGTGAAAGATTAGGTCCTGAGATAAATAATTGTCATGAATTTTATGTTAAAATCTTAGTTAGTGATATTTATTCACAACTACTCTAACTTGTTTATGTGAATCACATTCATAGGCCACTAGTGGAACCTTGAATTTTTTGCTGAGAAAATAGGGACCCATCTAAATGAGTTAATATAACCTTAAAGGGCTGTGCATTAATTTGGCCACTGGAAAATAAAGTTGAGTCACTTATACTCAAATTTTTTGTGTGCATAACATAATGGTTTTTGATAGTTAAGATATCACCATTATCTTCTCTTCCATCTTATAGTTTATCAACTCATTTGCAGTTTGTATTTCATAGTTTTTGAGTAGAGTAGGTCTCAATATGATGTAAGGCTATGTGTAATTTAAGTGTTTTAGGTCATGATCATTATCTATTTAGTTTTCCCTTTTGCAGTGATCATGAGGAGAATAATTAAAATTAATGGATTTTAGTGCCATTTTCAACTTCCTATTATTCATTATATTTTCTTATGATGGAATTTGGTTCATGAGACTAAGTGTTTGGTTAATGATAAATGAGTGGCAAAGATCACGCCACTTAGAACAATTACATTATGATAGAAAAATGAAATTATTGATTCCCATCTTCTTGATATTTTGTCTCCAAAGAGTCCATGATCTTGTGAGATCGAGATGGTGACAAGTTACACATCCTAGTAGCTCATAGTTGGTCCCACTCCACACAAGATTTAAGTCATGGTTGTTGTGCATAGAACCCTTACTAATAAATTAATTATGGGAATTTGTTTTAAGGCTTAGGTCATAGTAACACACTAATATTTCTATTAATGTTTAAATAATATTTGGCCCCATTTGGACTTAGACCTTATATTTTCCTTGGGTCACTACGAAAGACCTACCATGATTGAGTCATGATTTGAAGATACTATAGCTACACCTAACAGACTTCACTATAAGGCATAAGTGAACTATTTATATATTCTAACCTCATGCCAACATGATGAATACACATGGATGGTCTTAATCTTATCACCAATAAATAGACCATGTAGAATGTCATATATTTCAATTGACTTGGTAGCCACATAGATAAGATGTTTTAAGATCCTTTTATCTAAAATGTAACATCAAACATCTTTGGTATAAAGGCAGTTTGTTTTGGTGTTGGTTGGGGCCACATGAGAAGCATGATCATGACATGTGTCATGATCCTATAACCTCACATTCATGTAGTGGATTTGGGTCAAGCCTCATGCTCTAGATAGTTCAAAATAGTTGGATTTTAATATGCAGGCTATTTTATTTTAAAATCTAGAGTGGATTGTTGATTATGTCCATTTGTAAATGACATACACACTGACTGTGTAAAATTTGCATGGAATTTTAATGGCAACATCAATATTATGATTGAATATAGTTTGAGGCCACATGTGTGGCATAACCTTATGCATTTTTCCTCAAACACAACATTGTGCTCATTAGTGACTTTTATGAACTTTTTAAGTCTGAAGATGTGTGATCTTATGAAACTTGTTTTATTTTAGGTCATGTCTATGAGGAAATAAGTGGAAATAACCAAAACATTCTTGTTATGGCCACAGAGATAGTTTGAGACTCTATTGTGAAGCTAATTAATTAATGTAGCCAATGCGTGTGTGTGTGATGTGGTCAATGGAAATTATGTTTGGAGTTTAATAATATGACTTGGGATATGAGATTTACTATTGGAATGCTTCACATTATATTAAATAAAAAGTATATAACTACACAAGGTTACAAAATAATGTAGCTAGAAAAATCATGGCTCAAAATCCATGCTAGGGGACACATCGATTCAAAATAGCAAAATCCTCTAGTCAAAGCATAGTGAAAGCAACTAAAATTAAATAGACACTAGAAAATTAAGCACAATCCACTTCCCTAGGAGGTGGACGTAGAGGATCATCCTTGGGAAGTGTTGCCCAAGTAGGTAGTTCTGCATCAAGAATATTTGGAGCATTCTAGCCATATAGGGGGTCATCATAAATAGTGATAGACCAACCATTAGTGGGTTGTGTAGGAATAATATTACTCATAAAAGACCATTATGAAGGACCAACATCAAACTTTCCATGAGAACTCTAGCCACCAACTAGGGGAGGGTGAGGATAAAATTGGCACCTATTTTAGGACTGACTTCTACTTCTATGCCTCTTGGGAGGAAGTGGAGGTAGACCATGGGGAGGTCGATGTGGTGAAACTTGCTCATAGTGCAAGGGGCACTCCCCTGGTCATCATATAGATATTGTGGGTGGAATATGTCTAGTGATATCTTCGCAACTTGAGCTTAAATATATAAATAAACTGATGAAATAACAATAACCTTTTTATTAATAGAAAATAAAATTCCATGGGCCTCATGACTAAAAATAACATTATTCTTGTCTTTCTAAAGCTACAAGAGGATGATAGAATGAAATCATTTCCAAAGAATGGAAATAGAGGTTGTCTAATTAGAAAAATCCCCAAAAAGTGCCTAATGCCAAGAGAAAATATCAAGGTGATAAGATTGGAATAAAGAATCAATCCGTCACCAAGTAGATTGAGCTTTAGGACAAAACCAAAATAAATGTTTAAAAGATTTTGGTCACTTGTAAGCTAGAAAAAAGGGTTGGGGAATACGAAGGTGGAGTAACCTCTCACTGAGGGGGAGTCCTTGGTAAATTAAACACCAAAATAAATGATTCAGCTTGGGCTTTAGGCTAGGGTACCACACATGATCTAGATGGGTGAGCTAAGTCCTAGGAAAGGACTAGAGGCCCTAGTGCCTATTAAGATTGTCAAGATCTATAGATAACATAATCATCACCTAATAAAGAAGCCTAAGAGAGTATATTTTAAAGTGTGTATCATATTTCTACCTCTAGTCTTTTCACCAAGCCCTAGGGTGTTGTAGGCTAAAATTATGTAGCATAACATTAGGGAATAATTCCTAAATGTAAAAGATGAAAGGTAAGTCTGAATTATTTAATTAAAACTTGATTTTTAAATCAAGATAGGGAACCCAAAATTTGGAGGTAACCAAATCATGAATAGTGTGAATTCTATTATAGAATAATCATATAGATTTAATACTAGGTAATTCTACCAGGGGAATGGAAGAATTAGTGAGAATAGGAGACCACCATAAGTTATGGTTATTCAAAGAAAAGCCTTTGTGAAAACCATCCCCCTACCCACTTCAAGTGGGGTTTAATTAATTGGAAATCCTTCTATATACTTTTGACTACAAAGGAGTCATTAATCTTAATAGGCACAATAATGATGAGGAGGGATTGAAATCTAATATTCTACCAATTAGCTTTACCATAGGGGAAGCCTAAAAAGATAAAATATCAAATAAGTATTTTACAAAATTCATTACCCTAAATAACTTGAATAACCCACTTATCATATAAAGCTATACTTTTTTGATAGGTGTTAGTGTTGCCCATGCCACCTTTATCATGAGGGAGGCAAAAAATGTCCCAGGCCACCTGATGAAATCCCCGACAATATTAGAATTAACCTAGAGGAAATATTAGAGAATATTGGCCAAATTATCTTAATATAATTTATAGGGAGCCAAATATGAGGAATAACAAACATGTGTGGCAGCCAAGATCTTGGTGCAAATCTGGAACTTGAATGCTAGAGATAAGGGCTTGGTGATCCAATACACAATCTTCCTTTCAATCCTATTGAGGAATTATTATTGAAGCATAGTTGATGAGCTGTAAAAAGTGAAAGGGATTACCAAGAAATTGAATTATTCCCCTTGAGAAATCCACTACTAATTAAACTTCCTAATCCACTCGAGCATGGGCATCATGATTTATCAAAAACACTAGGTTTTCCTCCATTGAAGGCTAGAGCTAGAAGTTAGACAATAGATCTCTAGGCATTGAATAGCTTCATTAAAATTGGCCTCTTATTCTTCAAGTGTGAGGAAGGTGTCATATTCAAAGTGATCATTTATGAGCTAAGAGGTATGGTTATGAAAAAAATTCCATAAATGAGCCCTTGAGAAGCTTTGAAAGCCAAGAGGTAACCTAGGGCTTCAACGTATAACACATAAAGCACTTGAACAAGGGGATAACCTTAGTGAATGGACTAATGGAGTCCAATCCTCGTAATTTTAGTACTATTAATAGTGAGTTAGGTTGAGGCATCATGAAGCAAAGTCTACACTAATAAATGAAATAGGGGCAAAATCTGAGATCCTTGAGCATGACAAGAATAAATTACTACTCATTCTTGTCATAAGCCTTTTCAAAGTCTTATTTAAGAAAAATGGTTTTATGAAGAGAGGATCGGTCACAAGCCATGCCCTCCCAGACCATAATAAGTCTATCCAAAATATATCACCCTCAAATAAATCATGTTTGCTTTAGTCTAACAATGGTAGGTAGGATGAACCAAACGTAGTTGGCAAGGGCTTTGGAAAGAATATTGCAAGAAATATTGAGTAGTGTTATTAGCCTCCAATTGGTTAGAAGCTTAGGATCTCTAATTTTTGTAATGAATTTTATATTACCTTGATATATCATGGGTCTAATAGACTAATTTAACAAGGCTTATTTGTAAACTTATAACAAGTCAAGACTAGTAAACTCCCAATTAGATTTGTAAAATTTACAAAGGAATCCATCAAGGCTGGGGACTTTATCATTACTCATATAGATCAAAGCCTCTAAAAATTCTTGTAAGGTGATGGGGGAAACACAAAGTTAAATTTTAGTTGGCTTGATATTTCGAGGCACCACATCAAGGCAATTCTAAAGAGTTTGGGACCACTCAACTGTGAAAGGTTGGGCTTGGAAAAATAGATTTTAATGCTCAAAAAAGGCTGAGGAGATATCATACTAGGAGGTAATCCAATATTGAGGCACTTGAAAGGCCTTAATTTTCCTATGAGATTGCTTGGCTTTTAGTGATTTAAATAACTCCTTGAAGGCTTCATCACCAATTTTGAGCCAATCCAACTGGGCACAGAGTTGGGTGCCTCTATTTTCATGGCTCTCCACCACCTTTGTTCCAGGGAGGTAACCAACCACTACAAATACACACTGAAAGGACCAATCTTGAGGGATCTAGAGACACATTTGAACTCATTGAGCATGGCCTCCTTTGAGCGCTTGTGAATCTGGGTGACATGTTTACCATGGTGAAAAATGAAGGAGGCGGTGCATAAAATGGCATCATTCTACCATTAAATTGAGTTGGCAACATATAGAGGCCATGAGGCTAGTTTTAGATCTACTAGATGAGTCAGATAGTTCCAACATGACTCAACATGGAAATATTGAGAATAAATTGATTATGTGGCACATTAGAATGCTTTAAGGTTCATTCCACTTTGTAAGAAATAGGTGAGTGATCTAACAATATAATACTTAAGTGGAAATTGAAAGGCTAGCCATCAATGCTAAAAAATAAAAAAATATTTTAATTTGACATCATAAGGCAATTGAGCTATTTGAGCATGTGGTGATCCCTAGATTGGTAATTAGACCATGTAAACCACGATGTGGGGTTAATTATCTATTTCTAGAGGATAAAGTGTGTCATCCCCCATTAATTTTTGAAATAATACCAAGCCTCAAATTCACAAACACAAAAATGCATAACAAGAGCCCTAGCTTTGTGTTGGAGGTGTTCAATCATATTGAAGTCATTACACACAAGCCACATGGTAGTGGTATCCTATCTGCTAAATATCACTAAAGCAGGGGGCGTTCAGGGCCATCATTGAGATCATATATATTGAGAATGCCAAATGGATGGACACCAATGTCAAAATTAATCTATACTTCCTGATGTGATGAGTCCTCCTCCATGGTAATGATGCCAGGGGAAACATTAGGGGTAACTAAAATACAAGTACCACCACATGTCATCTCATGCAAGGTGGTGATCTTGGTGGCATCAGGCCAAATTATTTACAAAGATGTTTGGAGGAGAAAGCTAGATACTTTAACTTCCACAAGATAAAGAATATATAAAAAACCAATTTTTTGATAAGAAGCATGCAAAAAGTATTTACAGTTATACTCTATAATAACCTTAACATTTCATGATATTACATTCATGGGGAAAGGTCATCCATTTGAAGATCCCATTTCCCATCCTCAAAATCTGCTAATGATGTAAAAATGTTATGTTGATGAGGGCATGCAATTATATAAACTACAATGATGTGGAGCTTGACATCATGATCCTCCCAAGGAGAGTCTGCACCCTCATGAGGTGGGATGTGATACCAGCAAGACAATGAACCACTGGTCTAGAGAACCTCAGCCACATGTATCTTGATATTTTGGGAAACTAGAGAAATGCTTTATGGGTTGGAAGGAATTGAAGTGGTAAGGGGAAGTAGAGAAGTCTCTTGAAAGTGCATGCTAGCTAAGGAATAATCCTCTTGAGGTGGCAACTAGGATGCAGTTTATGGCTTAGGTCTCGATAACCATTTATAGGGCACTATGGTCCAACCATCACCTTGGTTTGATAGTTTGAGATTTTTAGTTCAAGGAAGTAGCTAAGGAGGCTTGGGATGACCCATATGAGGATAATACTTGATGTAGTGGTCTAAATATTAATAGTGGAAGTAAGTGTTGGAAAGGTTGAAATAAACAACATTTTTGTGACCATTGGGTCTCCCCAACTTGGATTTTAATGAACTCCTTCAATGCCTTAAAGAGGTCACATTACACATAGATTCAATTGTTAGGGTGAGGGGAGAACCACATATCTGGCTCAATTATAACCATACATATTATATGATCAATAATTTGGGGTATAAGAACCTAGAGGTGAATTGGAAGATTAGGATGCTCAACCCACATAGGGACACGAACGGTGACATTATCAAAAACTTTAAAATCATGGGACCAAGTAGACATAATCATAAGTTGGTTACAAATGAACCAAATATTAGAATTCAAAAGAATCAACTATTTTATAGGGATCCTTAAAGGTAAATAATAAAAAACCTTTGGTAAGGTTTTAGATTCTAGAGACATGGACATCTAACAACTGCCAATGGTTGTGGAGCCAATTATGGAGGTAATCCTTCAAGTGGCCAATAAAATAAATAATGATAGAGTAATTTTCATACCACTTACAACATTTTTCAATAATAACATCAAGAGTACTTAACTCTATAATGGGGGGGCTAAGGGATTACCTCATCATAATCTTTTAGAACAAACTTTTGAGCTTGCTCAGGCTCCATTAGATCTAACTCCTACATCAACAAATGCAGTAGAGCATATAAAAACAATAAATATAGGGCTTTCCCACCCAAAATATGGAATGTAAAGCATAATTAATGCACTACAACCCTAAAAACTACCATGAGCCTAGCCCTATGAGTAAGATAGGCAAAGGACACATGCAAGAAAACACAAACCATGAAACCCTACCATGGACTTTTATGGTTTCATGGTAAAATAATTTATCTATATGAATGTATTTGTGTGTGTGTGTGTGTGTGTGTGTGTGTGTGTGTGTGTGTGTGTGTGTGTGTGTGTGTGTGTGTGTGTGTGTGTGTGTGTGTGTGTGTGTGTGTGTGTGTGTGTGTGTGTGTGTGTGTGTGTGTGTGTGTGTGTGTGTGTGCACATATACATTTAAATTGAGAATATTTTTTTAATAGAGAATCAAATAATATTATATAATAATATAATTCGTGACCCTAAGTTTAAGATAAAATTTGATTTGAATTGGACCAAGTCTTAGTAGGGTTTTAGATAACTATAGTTTTCTTTCTTCCACTTGTTCAATAGGAACAAGATGATATATAAATAAAATAGGGAGTGGGCATGAGCACATTAAAAGGAAACACTCAAAATATTGTGAATTTGGTTGAGGTGGTTTTTGTTTTAATTTTTAAGTGACCTGAGAAGAATTTCCTCTAAAATAAAATGAAAATAATTTTAAATAAATAAACTTAAAAATCAATCTTAAAATTATTTTTCCATCTCTAAATACTTTTAAATACACCCTTACTACTCCAAGTCAAACATGCCTCTTTAATACATTTCTAAATGGCTTCTTCATGCATTCAAAACAATATAAGAAAATACAAATTCTACTTTTAAAGTTCACATTCAAATATTTTGTGAAGATGGCAAATTTTCTAACCAAGGTTAGGTATAAGTTGTCCTTTGTCTTGGCTCTAACTTACAACTTATTTTCATAAAGTAGATTTAAAAAGTTATTTAATAAAAATTAATTTGTGATTTTTTTCAAAAATTATTTATTTTTAATATTATTGATAAATATATGATAATAAGATGAGAAGGTAGGTATTATCTCTTAATCATATTCAACACATGTCTGCTCCTAGACAACAATGAGGGTGGCATCCCCTGCCTCCTTCCCCTATTGGGAATGATGGTTGGGGTGATCATACTCCTATGTATTTAGATGCTTGGGGGTGCCACCTAGAGGTTGAACAAATATGTTGGATAAGTTCCCCAAGATCTCTCTTTCTATTTATCCTACTCAAAAACATAAAGATGATAAGGACACTACTCAGTCTTATAGTTGGAAACCAATTCCATATGGAAATGACTTGCCTAGCTCAAGTTGGGGTTTAGATGATGATATGGATCATTTACCTTCTGATCTTGCACTGGCAAATTAATTATGTTTCCTTTTTTGTTTATGTGGTGATAACTCATTCCTAGATGGGGTTTAGCGATGTTTTTTATTTCTATTGTGATTGGTAATGGGATTAATCAGAGTTTGCACATAATTAATCCAATGACATACTAAAAATAATAATAATCAATAAAAATAAACTATCTTGTGTTCTATATAAACTCAATTAATACATAGGCTATTAAATAGCCAAGATGGTCGACAAACTTCTTAAAGAATAGGAAGGCAAACAAATAACTAACCTATTAATAGAGATATGGGTACAACTATAATATATTATTTCTATAAACAATAAATTTTACTAACCTAATAATAATAACCAAATACTAACTTACCATATGGTAAATACTATTTAGTAAATAGTAATTTACCTTATAGTAAATATATAAATGTGAGCACTAACATTAGGCTATTCCTAACAATTAGTCCTAAACTTGACCTAATTTAGCTTGAGGTGTACTTTTATACCAGCTATTTTTTCTGAATTATTTGTATATTATATATTTATTAATATATAGATATATTTCATAAAAAATAAGAAATAATTAAAATAAAATAAAATAAAAATGAAAAAATAAATATTATCTATTAATTCATAATAACATATTAATAATTTTGTTGTTGGTATTTTACTAATTTTGTCTACATTGAAGGGTAGATATATCACAACCTTTGTTGTGGGTAGCTTAATAATACCATTTATATTAAATAGAACATGCTTTAGCCTTTTTGAGATTTTAAAATTTATTTCTATAATATTGCATATTTGAACATAGAAGGTTTCTATGGATATACTTGAACTTTCACATCTAACTTAAAATATTGTTATAATCTTTACTAAATTACATACGCTATTAATTTTGTTGAGGGTAGCTGACTAAATTTGTTTATATTAAAGGGAATATATACTTTAATATCTTCAAGATTTATAGATGTTGTAGATATTTATTAGGTATTAATTATCATGTTTTAGGGTGCTTATTTTTTAATTATTAGTCTAAATTAGATTCTCTCTCTCTCTCTCTCTCTCTCTCTCTCTCTCTCTCTCTCTCTCCCTCTCTCTCTCTCTCTCTCTCTCTCTCTCTCTCTCTCTCTCTCTCTGAGTTTATGTTTGAAATTCCCTAGTGTTTTTGATATATGTCAAATATACCCCCAATGTTTTTAGGCCTTTATTTTGATATTTATTAGATCTAGGTGCACCCATAGCCTTTGTCTTATAAATTTTGATTTTTAGTTATTTGATGTTAGTTTCTATGCCAATATGATCCTAATTTGAATTCAATTATCAATAAATATAAAATAAATGTAGTTAATTTTTCATGAATAAACACATAATATCTAATAATCATTCTTAGAGAATTTATTAAACAATCATAAATAATCTTGAGAGATCAATTTATCATTAAAACATTTATCATCATATGAAACTAGTATTTCTCATGGAGTAATTTAGGCTCATCTTAAATAGTTTTTTATATTTTTGAATTTATTTTCATTTATATAATTTATTTATTTTTGACATTTAACTAGTGTGGTCTCCACCATTAGGAGCCTAATAATTACATGATGTTGTAAAACCATAGTAACCATGTCTTAATGTTATTTTCCATTAGTATTCAAATATCACAACCACTCTAGGAAAAGGGGAAGAAGTTATGTTTTACAAGATCTTGTGTTGCAGTACAAAGGGTTAAGTGCAGGAAGTTAAGGGGCCAAAAATTAGACATTTTTATACAAAAGTGTGATTTGTATTAAAATGCATATGAGCTTTTAAAAAAATGTATAGGATTTTGTAATTTAAGTTCAGAAATAACCAACCTAAAATGCATACATGACATAACACATATGCATTATGATTGTTTTATATTTTTCAAGGTTTCATATGTTTTACCCTAATTTGAGTTAATGGTTGACATTAATTTGATTAAGATATAATTTTGTAATAGAATTTAAATTATTATATATGTAATGTAAGCATACATCATAATGTAAATGATTGAAAATTAATTCTTCTAATTTGATTAAGACATTTGATAAATTTAGAAGGTACTAAAGAGATCAGAACGTACTTAGCTTTTTTGGTTGATTTTTTGAATGTGACTATGTTCTAGAAGTGGAAATCAGGGATAAACATGCATGTGGTTCACTTGGTTCAGGAAGTAATATAATGTCTATGTTGGATTGGTTTTGTAAGATTTGGTTAGTATTATAAGTTGATTATGACCAACTAGTTAGAATTTCCATGTGCATAAGTGTAACACATTGACTGTACATTCATTTTCAACTATCTTTGCTTGCTCTATGTTTTACAATCCTGAACATTGGAATTTGATCTACAAAGGAAACACAAAAAATAAAAAAATGACACATGGTGGTCTATAATGTTCCCATATCACTAAATAAAGCCTATTTTCCTCAAGTGCACATGATAGGGGGCCTATTAAGCTGAATTCAATATACAAAGGAAAAAACACACAAAAATGACACATGGTTATAAAATACGTGCAAGTAGCCATAAATCAACATGTATTTCCTTGATTGCATGTGATAGGGGCCATGTTTAGTCAAATTCCCTCCACAAATTAAATATGCACTAAAAAAAATATATTCTAGTTAGTTGTGTTCCTATAGCCCTAAATTGACCTTGGTTGCATTGATTTCTTGTGAAAGAGGCCCCTTTTTGTCTAATTCAATATAAAAAAGAAACAAGAACACTAAAAAACACACATTATGGTCTAGTGTGTTCCTATAGCCATAAGTTAACATTTGTTGCCTCTATTACATGTGATAGATAATTTGTTTAGTTGAACTCTAAAAAAGAAACATGAACTCATAAAAAATACACTTTATTATATAATGTATTTTTATGGCCCTAAATCAACATTGGTTGCCTTGATTATGAGTTATATAGGCCTTGTTTAGCTAATTTTTATTTACAAAAGAAACATAAAAACATAAAAAGGATAAATGGTTGTCTAGTGTGTGACCTTAGGGATACCTAAATCAACATCCATTACCTTGATTAGACATGATAGGGGAAACTTTAAGTTAAAATCACTATAAAAAGGAAACACAAACACATAAAAATGATACATGATGGTCTAATGTGTGCCAATAGACCTAAATTGACATATGACTACATCAATTGCACTTGATAGGGTCCTCTTTTAGGATAATTCACTTTAAAACGGAAACAAGAGCACAAAAATTACATATATTATTGTCTAATATGTTGATGTATCCCTAAATTGAACTTAGTTGTCTTGATTACATATGCGGATCCTTTTTTAGTCCAATTCACTTTTAAAAGGAAATATGAACACACAAAAATGACACTTTGTGGTATAATGTGTGCTCTTAGCCAAAAATTAGTGTTTGTTTCATTGATTGCATGTGATAGGGGATTTTTTTAGTTGAGTTCACTTTGTAAAGGAAAAAAGAATATGTAAACATGACAAATTATGGTCTAATGTGTGCCCCTAACCAAAAATTGACATCAATTGCCTTGATTACATGTGATTAAGGACATGTTTAAAAAATTGACCTGATAAATCAAGAATGAAAAAATAAAAAATGACAAATTATAGATTAATGTGTTCTCATAACCCTAAATAAACCTTTGTTGCCTCAATTATGTATGATAGGGGTCTGATTTATTTGTATTCACTCTCAAATGGAAACATAAACATACAATTATCAATTTGGTCTAATATGTACCCTATAAAATGTAATTTTGATATAATAAAAACTTGTATAAATGTCAAAAACTAGTATGGAAGACCCCAAAACTTACAAAATTACTATATGTTTTCCCACTAGTTACCAAATTTACATCTTGAAAGCATCAGGCCAATACTCAAATTCTAAAAATTGACCAAATTAGATTTTTATAAACTTGCTAAAGTGTAACTCATGGTGTTGTGAGACATTATAAAAGATTTAGAGTGTCTCTAATTTCTTATATTTTCTAAAATAAATTTAAACTATAAGCTAACATTTATATTTCTTTGAATGTCAACTTATACTTGAAATTTATTCTAGTAAATATACAACTTGTCTTTCACCTCTTCAACTTGAAAATTTTAGAATCATTAAAAATTATACAACTACAATAACATGTACACACTATAGTGCATATGCATTTTATGTCTAAAAATCTAAACCTAAGGCATGGACCTACACACATAGAGTAAAATCCATGTTTTAAACTAAAAAATGGAAAAAACCAACTTTAGACATGATAATGTTTTTAAATTTCACTAGATATTTCATGAAAATATAACTACGATGTTTATCCCACTTTCTCTTTCTATATAAACATATATACATGTGTATATATGCACATAAATGTTTTTATATATACATATACATATATATACAAACATTTGTGTATGTGCATGTGTGTATGAATACATATACACATATATAATTAATTTAAGGTTTTTGTCTATAATGATTTCTAAGAATGTAATTTTATGCCACTATATGCCACAATTATTATTTTCTATCTTTGTCTGTGAATCTTTCATTTCATTAATCTAAATTGGAAAAATATTATAAGGTTGCAAACAAGGCATAATTCTACATACATTTAATGAAAATAATTTCCAAATTTTTGAGGTAGTTAAGTGGTGGCATAGGGTTAAATATCCATTATTTAACATTTAAAAAGTTTGTTTAGTTTACAATTATTAGTTTTTTTTTTAAAATATTGGTTTTAAACTTGATGATCTTAACTAAGTTTCCTCGAAAGGGTTTCTAAAAATCTTAAACGATGTTAAAACATGTGGGGGTATACAAATGGCTATCTAATGTGTTTTTAACAAAAAAAAGTACCTCTTCAAATTTTAATTGTTTGACCTAATTAAACTTGATCAGTTAAAAAAATAGTAGTTTAGAAACTAGATTCAAAATGCTACAATTCATGTTCTAATAACATCTTCATATTTTGGGTGTGGGTATCTCAAATAATTCATACAAGTTGAGGTATCTCATTTTTCAAGAGAAAAATGTCCATTTAATACATTTTGCCCTTCCAATTCCACATGCTTACCCAAATATCAAAGTGAAGAACCATGGAATCAATTCCATGAAAACACAATTATCATTTTTTTTGGGAGCTAGCTTGTCATCTACTAAAAACAACCCCAACACTCCTTTGAACTATCTAAATTGTCCCCAATGCTTATGGGGAATATTAGAATTATCCCTGATACTCAATACCTCTATTATGATTAGATCTAGTATTTTGGGTGCAGATTTAACACTATTGGGATTGAATTTCCAAGTTCATATTCAAGTGACTATCTTCAAATTATGACCTATTCAAGATAATTAATAAAACCCTATGTGAATGCCTTACTCCTTCATCTAGACATAATTAAATTAATTATTATTACTTAATTTTACATGTTTTGTGATGCTTAATTAATGCCATTGTGATATTTATGTTGAATTTAGTTATAATTCATTTATCCATATTACATTTTATTGAACCCATAGTCTTACACCTCAGGGTTAGAGTTACTTCATATTGTGCTAGATCTCAAATTTTGTAAATTTCCTAGGGTTAATTTTATTGTATGCTCTTAGATATAAAATCCATATATATATATATATATATATATATATATATATATATATATTTATCAATTTACTTGATTTCAAGCCTTAGATTAGTTTCTAAGAAAATATTCAGACCTTAGTGTGTTTATATGGTGTATAATGTTCATGTTAAGTTTCAATTTGTGCAACCTAACTTGATTAGATATATTATTACAAAAAGGAAAACATGTTAGGTTTCTTTAAAAAATCATAAATCTCATTTAAATTCCTTTGGTTATTTGTAAGTGAATCTTTAAATATAAAATGGAATCTATAAATGTCTTTAATAGTGTGAAATTGATATTTTTAAAAAGTAAAATATATAAATGATGTGCCTTTAAAAAATGATAATGTGTCTTCTTTGAATGCGAATGATGAAAGTATTATGAATGGTAATGGATTTAAAAATATTGATGTGAATTAAAATTATGAAGATTTTTTTTAATAAATAAACTTATTTAGATGACCAAGATTTGGCTAAGGCTTAAGATATATCTCTATTTATAAAATATTATTTAAAAACCTCGATGACATTTCAAGTTTCATGACTCTTATAAAATAAGTTTCATGTCAAAGTATGATTTTGTATGTAATCATTTTCCAAGTGTATATTTAAACTTTAGCTTCTAATATATTATTTATATTCACTTTTCTTCTACTATTCATCCCACTTTTCAATGCATTTCTACTATTCCTTCTCAACATTTTTCTACTACTAATTCTCAAAATGCTTATTATTCTATTCCATCTCTTAATGTGATAATATTCATTCTATTTCTAAAAATATCTTTCTTATAATATTACTCTACCTCCTCCACATGTTACTAATCCATCAATGTTTCAAAATAATTATATTCCAACTTATGCCACTTGTACACCTACTACTTCTTCTCTAACTTATAAAATGATTACTATTATGCATATTATTTGTGACATGAAAAATAAAATAAAAAAACTCACCCAAGGGTTTAATAAACCAAATAAGACTTTGTCACTTCCAATTTATTCTTTTAAACCATTTGGCATATCAAATGTTTGGGTATCCTTTTCCAAAAAAAATTGTTGCTCTAAATTTTCAAATGTTTAAAGGAAAAAAATATCCTTTACATTGAATATTAGAGTCTTTTGTGATTCTTGATTAGATTGTTTTCATAATAAAAAACTATTGGCTAAGTTATTTCCAATAATTTTGAAGAATCCTGCCCTTGATTGATTTTATATTTTACCATGTGGATCTATGCATACCTTTATCAAATTTATTCCTAACTCATTCCTGAATCAACATTGGTGTGAAAGTTACATTTTAAAAATTAACTCAAATCAAGAAATGATAAAAAAATACCATTAAATAAAATGTGATTAGATTCAATATTATTGTTACCAAGATGACATATGAGCCTCCAAACAATGAAATTTAAAGCCTCTTTACCAGTAGTTACCTTCCAATCATTAGAGATAAATTGGTCTTCAACACTTTTCATTATTTTGATGATCTTCACAATTCCATAACATAATTTGAGATCAATATTTTGGATGCAAACATGCTTAAGTATGATTCAAACTATTTTTCTCTAACTAATTCAAAATTTATAAACAGGGTAAATTTTAAGAGTAGAGACTAAGAATGGATTTCAACCTAAGAATATGATCAATGCCATAAAATAAAAAAAACCTTTCCAAATAATCATTTTACCTCAACAAAAGGAGTTTAAAATCATAAAAGTCCACAAAAAAATCTTGAAGATATTGATAAATGTCACATGACCACGTTATCTAATAAGGTAATTTGATAAGTCAAGATCATTAGTTAAAAACTATGATACAAATGCATTTTTTTATTATCACATAATCCTAGGACAAATTTAAAACAAATGCATCAATTTTAAGGATAATATCTAAAATCTAATTAAAAACAACCAAATCTAATTAGATGGAGTTAACAATAAGCTAAATGAATTAATGGCTCCACAAAATCAACATCTAACATTTTTTACAAATTCTCTTCCAAAATGTAATATTCAGCCAAATGACTAAGAAAGTTTTCATATGATAGATATTTTTTTTTTATAAAAATATTCCATTGGACTATGAACCTCATCCAATTGATGGTTCTATTGGTTTTGTTGATTCAATTAAGAAAATAAAAAGTTATCCTTTAGTGTCTCTTTGATGAGAATGATATCCCATGTGATATTTTATACAACTGACCTTTATTAGTATGAGCTTTCATATGAAAAAATTGAAAAAGGATGGAATAATTATTGATAAAGTTTAAAGCCTAAATATATGCACCAATGAAATTTTCCATAGTCTTAAACTCAATAAGAATGATTTAGCATATATTGAAATAATTATAGCATGATAAGATGGTATAGGTACATAACCTATTGAGTGAAATATATTTCCTATTTAGTCCTAAGATAATTCAAATCATATTTTATATAGTACTTGTTGGTGAAATATTTGGCACTTCGACAAATTTAGAATTTCACAAAAGTGAAGGAGACAAAATTTTGTCCTTTATTCGAAGGGGATGTTCCCTTTATTGATAACAAAAAAAACTCAAACAAACCTATTTAAAATATTTTCAGGTTATATGGGGTATGGGGCTAGAATAATTTCAATAAAAAATAAAAATAAAAGGAAGGAATGTGAAGGGTAATGCATGAATGAGCAACCACATATTTTATCATATGCATGACAAAAAGGGTTTCTGAAAAGTAACATGCTAGTTTGAGATTAACACACATATTGATTGAATTGTGAGATATGTATTAACATAATAAAAAAACACATCCATAAAAAAAATTCAAGAAAAAAAGTTCCATAATTTCCCTTGTGTTCTCTATTTGAAGAGTGAACACAAAGTTTCTTTCTCTTTCTTTTCAAACAAAATTATAATAAGCATCAAACAACCCTTGTACCATTAACATTTATCATATTTATAGAGATAAGAGGAAATAGGCTGACCCTTCACATAACATTGTGACCTTTGATATTCATATTTTTGTCCTAATCTATTTTTAATAATTTATAAATTTTCACAAAATAAAAATACATCTTTCCTAAAATAGAAAATATAAAAAAAGGAAAAAATATCTCTAAGCATCCTAGGAGGCTTTCTATGGAGTAGAGGTCAATTTCAAAGAAATTTTAAGTGGAGGAGTTATTGATCTTATAGCTTAATCCTTGTATTTGAATGCTTTTATTTATTTTTACCAATTCAAAGATTGTACCTCCTTTAGGAAATACCACATGTCTACAATGCATCAACCATCTATTAGATACCACCATCATGGTATTTGGGACTTCCAAGAGTTTAGTCAGTTGGGCATTCATTTCCTCCAGTGTAGCTTAAATCTCACTGAGTACTATCATTGAGCCTATATTGATAGAATTTTTATTGAAAAATTCATATTTAATCAATTGTTTAAATTGCTTTTTGATCTCTTGCATAATATACTGACTAGTCCCATCCTCTTTCAATAGATCACAATGCAAATTTGCCAAAGTAGAAGCAATTTATGATTTTCTCTCCCTCCCGATTTAAACTTGTTTCTTCAATGTTATTCAAAATATCATTCTTCATGAGAATACATTCAAACCATTACAAGAGTCATCATCTTAACTTTTATCAAAAATCCTAACCTTGTCCATAAATTATGTGTCAATTTTAGTCATTATTTTACATATCCTTTCAAACTTTAACATAATTTCAATTCCTTGTAATGAAAATCAATTTGTTGATCAATATTGATTAGCTCTACATCAATTATTTCACTTAGCTTGATCATCTCCTCAAAATATTTCATGTCATACAATATCAACTGTTTAACCCTAGCTTAAAAAGTTTTGCCATAATTGTTATACCTACTTATGGTTTCAATTGCTTCCTTGCCTATACCAAGGACTTGAGTAGCGTCCTCCACTTGAAGATTTTTTGGTGTATCAATCAAATTTAGGATAGATTTAACATACCCTAAAAATATTAGAACTTTATCTTCAATTGCTCTTGAGTTAGTTCATTTTGACTAGGTCTCTTGACAATCTATTCTATGGTTTTTTGAAGATTATGAACATTAATTTCCCTAATTGCCACTCTTAATGATACTAGTTTTAGAGTATAGTCATCCAAGGTCATCTCCTCTTCATTTATGTTGACATTTGGATTAGTAATTTCTAAAAATTGAGCTCTTGATGGATATAAAAATAAACTTGAAGTAGTTTTTACTTTCTTAAAAGGAGTGTCAATGAGATTAACTATTACATCAAAATATGGTAAGTTAGCTTTGACCACCTTCTTATTTTTTCTCAATGTGGACTACATCCATTGAAATGAGATTTGAATAAAAAGGTTAACTTTAAGGTGGTGGTTTAGGTTGCCTTGGAGGTGAATACTATGGAAGAGGTGGAATTGATGAGGAATCTATGGGAGAAAGATATTCATACGCTGGGAGGTCAACATCACTAGAAACTTTCTATTGAATTAATTTTTAATTAAAGGCAATAAATTCTGAGTGTTGTTATAAGTCAATAGGGAAGTGTCTCTGAGAGGAAGGATGATGGAAACATGAAAGAATTTTTATCTTTAAAATTATTTCCAACCATAGGGCCTTCTTTGCAAGTATTACTTAGTTGTTTAGGTTTCTTGGGATCTTCATCATATCCATCACTTCCAAAAATGATTGATAGTTGAACTATGTTACTAGAAACACCTTTTCATGTGCTCTAGGAGTTATAAAAATTACCTATTTTAATGGTGTTAAAGCCTTTAATCACTTAGAGCCTCGTATTCTAATGAATTCTATAGTCTTGGTATTGAACCATCACATAGATCATTCTAACATGATCTTAGTTCTTATTTAATAAATCTGCTAGTTCTCTAACATAATAATTGATAGTTTAAAATGGAGTGATGATTATTCTTTCAATATAAATTGTATCGATTAGATCACTTCTATCACCAATCATACCATTTGGTACCCATGTATTGGTGAAAGATTTATTTTGATCCAATTTCATTCTAATCCATTCACACCTCACCACTTTATATTTATTAGAACAATCTTCCCAATAGTCCTCCAAATGTGGTTCATTCTCATAGGAAGAGCCAATCTTTAAGTGAGTTTGCACGAACCTCTTGATGTAAAACTAAAATCAGCTGGTATAGGGATGCATTATGAATTTTATAATAAAATATTTGATGCTCTAAGTATTTATGTAATTATTGCATGTGAAATGACCTAAGGAAATGGAAAAAATAACACCCAAAACATGTTTTTCCCAACAACCCTTATGTACTGTACCCAACTATATATATAGCTAAATCAAGATTTTTTTGTTTTCGAAACTTTGAAACCATAGAGGATAACCTTCAAATCATCCTTATCTATGTGAACTTATGAAAGTAAATGAAGCAACTCATATATTTTAAAATCACATTAGCATCTTCATCTAAGATCCTCCTTCCCCAATACTTGTCCAAGGCCTATACCACTCTTATTGTGAATGCATCATTAACCCTAATAAAATTAATATTAATTTATTCTAGGGTCAACTAAAATTAAAATTCATATACATGAGTAAGTTCATCAACATTTGATAGTTGAGTGAGCCCAAAATATACTCTTTGATAAGCCAATGAGTATACCAAGTAAGAATTCATATAAAACTTTTTGGTTACCTTTATATTGATTAGTTGTTGGTACATATCATCATTGATAAACACACCCCAATATATGTATTACCTTATAATGTAGATAATATTCATGGTAATGAACATCATGGGTGAAAATTCATTGTAGTTTCATTACTAACCACATGATTGAGAAGAGTTATCATATCAGATAGCTCTTCTTTAAAATTAGATAGAAGGAAATTCCTAAGTATCTTAGAAATAATCCTTCTCTTTTGGTTTATCCATCCCTTATTGATAGTTTGAAGATGCTTATATAGGTTTTTATCCTAGTAATATTTCCTAAATGTCACACTCATTTTTGCATAGGTCTCATTGATTGGGATCCTTAGAGCCATGCCCATTATTGCATCGTATAGTTTAGCCATTAGAGAATCACCACTTTATTTTATCTCTCTAGTTTTTAGGTTGTAAAGTTGGGCACAACCAAACACTATATCTAAACATTGCACTAAAATAAGAAAACTAATTACCTCATTCAAATCACTTTTTGATAGGTAGATAGTCATGAAATTTGGGTTTTTGTATTGAGTCTCCTCATAAACTCTTCTAAATACACATAATAAATTTGGGAGTTACCAACCTTGTGAATATTACTCTTGAGCACCAACAAAGGCTCAAGACCCATATACTTTTACTTTATATTCACAATTTTAGAAATATGAAGGGATGCTTAAGTGAGAACTTGAAAATTTCCATGAAAATCAAGGGGAAATTTTGATGTGCCTAGAAAGAGTAGGCTACGTTGGTCATGAAAATACCCTTTGTTTCTCTTTATAGTTTACTAAGTGAAGATGGTGATGGGTAAAAACTCTATATGTAACATCCCCATTGGGATTGCCTTAGAATAATGTCATTTTTTTAAAAATTTAATCAATGTATTATTTTATTATATTTCACCACAAGAATATAATTAGTGATCTAAGTATGTTAACTATAAAATAAGCATGTAACATCTACCTATTGTTGATCACTAACATCATATGGAACAAAACACAACTAAATAAGGAAAGTAATTATAAAATTTCTAGCCACGGTTGGTAAAAATATGTCATCACTACTATCAATTTACAATGAGTAAATAATTACATTTCATTAGGGATAATGTTTCAATAATAATAAATATAATACAAGATATCAGGATCCATGGAGCATGGGTTTTCCAAACTCTAGTATTTATGGTAATCTCAAGTGTGGTCTCCAAATAAGTACTATTGTGGGGAGGGAGAGCATTATCCAAGCAATTTTTCACACCAATCATGGAACATTGATCCCCCACACAATCCCCCAATTAGGAAATGACCCTCCCTTCATGGATGGATAGATAATGATGGTGCAAGAATCTAGAGAGAAAAGATAGTACCCATGTGTTGTAAGATTTCTAAAAATATGATGTGTACCATAAAAAAATATGTTCTAACATGATATTGCGCAAACATGTAAATCATAAATATGAAATAATAATGTCTAACTAAACATTGCTTTGGCCAAAGTTTTTAAATAGTTATTTATCTTTAGAATTAGTCAAATTCATACACACCACTTGACCATATTACATTTATTTGGCATTGGTGATGCTAGTAAGCTAGTGAAGTTCGTTTCACTACTTAGTTAGTACCAACAATGCAAGAATTGGTTAATATAAATATAACCAATAGATTCATACATATTAGTTCCTACTATTAGGCATAAAATATGCTAAACATAAGAATAATCAAAATGCATACATTTAGTCTGTCAAATGTATGAATGAATATCCATTATATTATTTATCACATAAATAATAATCATAACAAGTATAATTTATACCAACTGGGTATAATATATATTTAGACTACATATTTCTAATTTCCATAAGTAGATTCAAATATAATACATTCTATGATGAACAATAATATCATAGTCCATTATTCATATGTACAACTACTCAATTACAAATAACTAGTCATAATAATTTCATAGAATCAAATAACACATAAAGCAAGTTATCTCTCACATGAACATAACCTTTCATTTATACGTCTCGTTATGTTTTTAGGAGACTATAAGGACATAATTATAGTTTCCTATCCCTCAAAATGTTATGACTTATTTTTAACAATCAATAAAGCTATAGATATAGGAACACCTCCCAATGTAAAAATATATGATATATATGCATATGATTACCTATGTCCTTACATAGATATATTTCATATATATGAGCACTTGTAAATTTTAATATATTCAAAATACGTATCACATATAAGTACTCAAAAAATATATAAGTAATGTATATAAATGTCAACAGTCATTTATATTTCTAATCAATAAATTAAACCATTATAACTTTGCTATTCATAAATAAATTCATGAACCATCATAATATATTAATATTCTCATATTTTCAATAAACCAAGTACCATAATCAATACACAATATAAAACTACATTTTGTTCTATTCATTTATTGTAGGTTCTCATAAGTAGCAAATAAATCAAATCAACATCCAATTCGATTTCATTGTGAATTGTATAACACACACACATTCCAACATGTCCTATATGTATTTAGACCATATATATATATATATATATATATATACAAGTTTGAATCTGTTGAATTATTTTATATAAAACTCTTATACTTTAAAATACATTAGCAATATTTACAAAGAGTTCAAAACAAATACTTCAACCCAATAAATAACTACAGTTATATTATCTATATAACTTGTATGTAAGATCCTACTATGTAGTTACCAAATCAATACTAATACCCACTACTGGTATATGATAATGAATACTTATATTTAATATCTAACTGATTTAGACTTAGTTTATTGAACTAGGTTTTTTATGAATACGGACACATTCCTAATATTTAAGATCATGGCTTTAGAAACAATTGAACTTAGACCTATATAGATATATAATCTATTTTAAAGATAAAGGCACATTGTCCTAATTTACATATGGTCATGGTTTGGATAACAAGTTTCACACAGACCTACTATACCTATATTCATGGTTTGGATAATAAGTTACTCCATTCGCACTCATATACTCTCACTATTTGAATAATAAAAGTATACCGCTTGTATGTCTAAAATTTCATGGTTTTGTATAATAATTGCACATATTCCATTCGTATTCATCTGTATAGTTTTACATAACAAATTCATATTATATCAATACATATATATTCTCATAGTTTAGAACAATGAATATATATGCAGTCCTTACATATATACATTATCATGGTTTGTAGAAGAAAAAATATATAGAATGTATAAATTTGTTCATTCATTAATTTAACACAGACCATGTATTTTTATTTTTTTAAATGACAAATGTGTACACATAGTTTACTATTTGAAATAACATTATACACATAGTTCACTATTTGAATAATCTCATAGTTTTGTAAAATAATTACATACACAGTCCTTATATAACACTTGAATTAAATATACACAGTCCATATACAACTCTCAAAATGTTGTGAAATAAATATAAATAGTCTTCTTAATAGGTATTTCAAATGCTAAATGAATTTTGGTAGTCAAGTAATACATAAACACTTTTAAGTCAATCATATACACAATTTTTTTCTAGATTTCACAAAATTTAAACATCACCTACATTCTAAAATCTCCCAAATTAAACTCATACTTGAACCAAATAATATTTCTCCCTTCACTCCACTCGCTCTTCTCCCCTTCACGTTGTCCCATTCTCTTCTCCAATCCTCCTCTTATCCTTCTTTTTCCATTGACTATTTCCTTTTTTAGGCAATGGATGCATCTACTTGCATAAAGCTCATAGTTTCCATTCTTGTAAAAGCTTCTATTAGACACTAAGCTTTTTGATTTACCCTAATTTGACCCAAACAATAAAAGACAAAAATATTCAACTTTTCCCCAAGCATGTTTTAATTTTTTATTTCCTGCATGATGGTTTTTGACATCTCATGGCCAAATATCAAATTCTCAAAATTCCACCATTACATTATTTCTCAAAGGTAAATAACACTTTGAATCATCGCCCTAGTCCAAGAATTAAAATATTTAAATAGGTTTAGTTTATAGATTAGTTTATGGTAACCATACAATTTTTATACTAACTTAGTTTAGATAAACAATCATCATGACTTAATAAAAATATGACTAATGTAAGTTGATGATATTATTTTAATCTAAAATGGTAAATCAAGAACTATTATATCAAAACATAATCGTTATTATAACAATGTAATCATTTTCATTTTTACATTATATATTAAGATGTTTAAGACATATAATGAAGTTTTTAAAATATCATAATGATAACTAGTTATTTCGAAGATATTTTAGAAAATAGTAAATAGATACTACTCATGTAGATTTATCTTATCAAACCATTGACAATCAGGAGTACAATAACATGACATTACACATAGTAACATTATTCACTCAATCTACGTTCAACAACCATAGTGCAATCATACAAGATTAATTCCACACAAACATAAAATTGAACTAAATAACTAATAACACACATAATCAACTACATAAATGTAGATAACATCAAAAAATTAATATTAATAACAATTAAAATAATGCATATAATATGTACTATCTAACGTGGTGTGTGCTTGAGCTCTAGCCATTCCTCTATCATCACCTAACACCTCCATCTACGTCATCCTCTCTGATGATGCTTTTCCTCTATCATGATTTGAGGGATGAATCTCTCTTGCATCAAACCCATGACAAGAATGTAGTTAGCCCATAACATCATGATATATATTATAAAATACTATTGCAATAACAAATCAACAGGATCATAATATAAAGGATATACAATACACCAAACTCATAACAATGCAATCATGTAATCAAATCAACATATAACTTTCCCTTAACATCATATGACTTACATCTTAGTTAAATAATAATAAGTCAATCTACCAATCGTAATAATCTACTAATAATCAAGTAAATTTGATTAGTGAGAAATCAAGATATAACATCATTCCCCCTAAAGATGATCATCATCTTGATGCCACTTATTTAAACATTAGTTCTAAATTATAAACATTATTCAAAAGAAAAATAACATAGTAAGAAACATCAAATCAAGTAAATAAATGTGAAAATCACCTGTAGAACTCATCATAGTCCTCTTGTGTGGCACTATCTTTAGAGTATTGGTCCCACAAGAACTTTCATTGTGACACTTTTCTATTACACAAACTAAGTTTGGAAGTGTTAATTACTCTAATTTAGTCTACCATGACCACCCTAGGGTCCATAACCTATGAAGCATCCCAATCTAACACATGTGAAGGTTCAAATATATACTTTTAAAGATAAGATACATGTAATACATTATGCAGTAGAGCTAGAGATAGTGGCAATGCAATCCTATATGCTATAGGATTAACCACTTCTAAAACCTCAAAAGGTCCCACATATCTTGATGAAAGTTTTGTTGACTTTCTAAATTTAATTAAGCTCTTTGGGCTTAACCCATAAGAATACTTTATCACCTACTAAAAAATACGTAGTTATTCTATTCAAATTAACATAACTCTTCTACCTATCATTGGCCTCAGACAATCTTTGCCTAATTGATTTAACTTGATCTTCTATTTTTGAAAACATCTTAGGTCCAAAGACTACCCTATCTTCTAACTTATCCCAATTGATTGGTGTCCTACACTTTCTTCCATACAATGTTTCAAATAATGCCATATTAAAAGATAATTGGTATGAGTTATTATAAGCACAATCAACTAATGTAATATACTCTTCCCACTTGTATTGTTGATCCATGTAATACATACAACAAACATCCTCTAACACTTGATTAACTCACTCAGTCTGACCATTAGTCTTGGGGTGATATGTAGTGTTGAAGTTTAATCATGTACCCAAAGTTAAATTAATAATTAAATAAAACCTAGAAGTCATCCTCAGATCATGATCCAAAATAATCTTCTCTAGAAGTCCATGTAATTGATACACCTCCTTTTTGAATCTCTTCACTAGAATAGGTGCATAATCTTTCAAATTGCCTGGTATAAAATGAGATACCTTGGTTAGTTTATTAACTACTACCAAGATCATGTCATGCCTATTTCATGACAATAGTAAACCTTATAAAAATTCCACACTGATCACCTATCACTTCCATTCTGGTATATCATGTGGATATAACAATCTAGTCATATGCACATGTTCAGCTTTCACTTGTTGAAATTCCAGACAACATGACATAAAGTCCATTACATATTTTTTGATTTCATTATAGAAATAAAGTGGTCTAAGATCTACCATAAGCTTGGTTACTCTTAGATGTCTTAAATGTGAGAAATTATATAGTTCCTTTATCACGTGCTACTTAGATTCTCTCTATCTGGTACATACATCCTTCCATTGTATCACAAAATACATCATTCTCTAATCTGTATCCTTTATACCTAGGATTTTGAGCATTCTCAGATAATGCTTTCCTGACCTGATCATAGAATTCATATTATGATGAGAATTTGATCACTCGATCCTTAAAATTAATCCTAATATTAGCCACAATTGTTATGTACCTCCTATGACTTAGGGCATCAACTACTCTATTTTCCTTACCTTTGATCTAGTTAATATCTAAATCATAATTAGACAAGCAATCTAACTAATGCCTCTAACAATCATTTATATTCAGTTGGGTGAAGATGTACTTGAGTCCGAAGTTGTCAGTCTTGAGTTCAAATAATTTTCTCAACAAATAATGCCTCAAAACTTTCAAGGCATGCAAAATTGATGTAAGTTATAGATCTTGAGGGGCATAAATCACCTCATAAGGCTTCAGTTTACTTGATTCATAAGTTACCACTACACCATCTTGCATAAGGACTCCTCCAATTCCATTCCTAAATGTATCTATGATCATAAAAAATTGACTATTTGAATCAATAACTCTTAGCACTGGTGCTGAAATAAGCCTTCTTTTCAATTCTTGAAAAGCTACTTTACACTTATCTTACCAAATAAAACTTTGGTTCTTTCATTTTAAAGAGGTAATTGGATAAGTTATCTTAGAAAAATCTAGAATGAATTTTTTGTAATATCCTACTAACCCTATGAAACTCCTTACCTCATGCACATTCTTTGGTGATGTCCACTCTATAATGGCTCTTATTTTTACCAAATCTACTAAAATACCATTCTTATAGATGATATATCCTAGATAGTTCACTCTCTTTTGGAAAAATGCACACTTGGACAACTTGCTATATAAATTGTGCTTCTACAACCATTGCAAAACTATTTTTAGATGTTGGAGATGTTCCTCTTCATTCTTAGAGTATATTAGAATGTCATCAATATAGACCAAACCAAAATGATCTAAATAATCTCTAAAGACATTGTTCATGAGATTCATATATGTTGTCAAAGCATTTATCAATCCAAATGGTAATGTTGTGAACTCATAATTCCCATAATGAGTTCTAAATGTTATTTTTGGAATATCCTCATCCCTTATCCTCAGTTGATGATATCTTGTTCTAAGGTCAGTATTAGAAAAGGCCATTGACTCTCCCATTTAATCAAAAAAATCATATATATGAGGTATTGGATACCTATTTTTTATAATTGACTTGTTCAACATTCTATAATCTATCCAAAGTCAAATAGTACCATCTTTTTTCTTGAATAAGATAATTGGTGCACCCCATGGTGCCACACTTGGCCTAATCAACCCCTTTGACAATAATTATTGGAGTTGAGCCTTAAATTCAACTAATTCAGTGGTTGTCATCCTATATGGTGCCTTAGATTGTGGTTCCAATCTAGGTATGATATCGATAGAGAAATCAAACTCTCATTGAGGAGGTAATCCTGATAATTCCTAAATATATTATGAAAATTCCTAAGGAATGGATAATTTTCAAGGGATGGTTCCTTATATTCCTCCATTTCATTTATCTTGATAATAAATTCTTGAAATCCTTTTCCTTGATCCTTCTTAAGTTGCATTGTATAAATCTTCCTAAGCCTCAACTCCCTTTTCTCACCTTGAATTTATGTCTGATTTCCAAAATCATCTAGACACTCAACCTTCTTTAGATAGCAATCAACCTTGGCTTTATGCTTCACAAGTTATTTGACTCCTAGGATCACATCATATGACCCTATGGTGTTACATAAAGATCCATTACTATTATGAATTCAGGCAATCTAATCTCCACTTCAACTAAACACTTGTCAAGTTTGACTTTTGAATCATTCCCATATTGTACCAACCATGCATTTACCATTACTCTAGCTTTTTTAGATAATGTATTAAGCATTTTAGTATCTATAAAGCATTTTGTATCCCTCATATCTATCAAAATTAAAATTTAATATTCAAATAGAATACTTGATAGTTCTATACGTGAAGCTTGGAATTTGACTTATTGATTATCGACTACTGCATGAATACATTAATGAAAAGTTCCCTGATGAGGAGTAGAATCTCTATTATTCATCTTATCATGGGTATATTCATGAGAAAAATGGTCACCTCCACAAATTAATTAACCTCCAAGTGGCCTTTTATTATCTGACTGTTGGTTTCCCTTGAAACTACCTTTGAAATCATTGCCCAATTTCTTGTTTCAGAACCATTGTTGAATCTAGAATTCTAATTTTTGAACTAACTCTTGAAATCTCCACTCCTTTGTTTCTAGTTCTTATTTTTGAAATTTGGTTTAGAACCTATATATTTTTTTCTTAAACATGTCCCTGACCTGAGCAAGAGATTTCAACTTATGTTCTTGCTTGACTACCTTCTTTAGGACCTGGTCCATGATAGATGGTCCATGAACATCCACATCTTGACCAATCTAGGGTTTTAATCCCATGATGAACTTCCTAATTTTGAACCTCTCATCTACCTAATATTGAGGTACATACTTTAGAATTTTGGTGAACTATTTCTAATACTCATTCACTAATAAGTATCCTTTATTTAGATTATATAAATATGTAAGCTTTTAATCAAAGTATAATTGTGGAAGCCACTAAAATCTGAATAATGTTACAAACTACTCCCATGTGGTGGTGGTTGAGTTGAGATTAATTTCCAAATTTTTATTAGCCCATCATGTAGTTTCTTTACCAACCAAATGGTAATCTTCCCAAATTTATTTAGTGACTTCAAAGTAGTTTCAAATTTTAAAATACTTATCCATCTCAGTTAACCATGCTTCATTTCTATCACTTAAAATGATTCCATCGAACTTGGGTGGATTCACCTTTTTCATATCTCTAGATAATAACACTACTAACTATGCTCTTACATCTTGAGGGATTTCCTACTTAGTAGGATGTGATTTATATACATCATGGTGTACTTCCTCTTTATGGCCATGAAATTCCTATTCAAGGGTTGAAATTTGGTCCCTGGTTTCATTCATAGCTATGATAATCTGATCTAACTTTACTACTTACTCAATGACAAATTGATTAGGATAAAATGGAGGTTTATTATCATTGACATTAGAAGGACCCTCTCTAGATACTCTAACTCACACCATTATCCTTTCTAGTAAACATAAGGATACAAAAATGTTAGTGAACTGTTAAGTCCTAGAGTTCGAGCTACAACTCTGATACCACATGTAACATCCCCATTGGGATTGACTTAGAATAACATGATATATTTTTTAATTTAATCAACTTAATCTTTCATTATATTTCACCATGAGATTTTAATGAGTGATCTAAGTATAACACTTTAAGTATGTTAATTGTAAAATAAGCATGTAACATCTACTTCTTACTAATCACTAACATCATATGAAATAAAAAATAAATGAATAAGGAAAGTAATTACAAATTTTCTAGCCACGGTTGGTACAAACATACATCCATTGTTATCAATGTACAATGAGTAAAAATTACATTTCATCAGGGATAATGTTTTAATAATAATAAATACAAGGCTCCACAGAGCATGTCAAACTCCAGTATTTATGGTAATCTCAATTGTAGTATCCAAATAAGTAATATTATGGAGAGGGAAAGCATCATCCCAATGCTTTTCCACACCAACCATACACCATTGATCCCCCAACTAGGGAATGACCCTCCCTTCACATATGGGTAGATAATGATAGTGCAAGAATCTAGAGAGATAAGCTAGTACCCATGTGTTGTAAAATTTTTAAAAATATGATGTGTACCATAAATAAATATGTTCTAACATGATATCACACAAACATGTAACTCATACATATGAAATGACAATGTCTAACTAAACATTACTTTGGAATTTTTTTTCAAATAGTTATTAATCTCTAGGATCAGTCAAAGTCATACACACCACTTGATCAAATTACCTTCATGTAGCATTGTGATGCTAGTAAGCTAGTGAAGTCTATCTCATTACTTACTCAGTACCAGCAATGTGAGATTTGGTTAATATAAATATAACTAATAGATGATACAGATTACTTCCTACTAGTAGGCATAAAACATGCTAAACACATGAATAATCAAAATGCATACATTTAATCCATCAAAGTATGAATGAATCTCCACTATATTATTTATCACATAAATAATAAACATAATAGGTACAATTTCTACCAATCAAGTATAATATATATTTAGACTGCATATTTGTAATTTTCATAAGTAGATTCAAATATAATACATTCTATGATGAACAATAATACCATAGTCTATTGTTCATATGTACAACTAATCAATTATAAACAACCAGTCATAATAATTTTAGAGAATCAAAACATTCATAAACCAAGTTATATCTCACATGAACATAATCTTTTATTTATACATCTTGTTATGTTTTTAGGAGATTGTAAGCGTATAATTATAATTTCATATCCCCCTGGATCCTATGACTTATTTTTAACAATAAATAAAACCATAGATATAGGCACACCTCCCAATGTAATAATATATGTTATATATGCATATGATTACCTAAGTCCTTGTATCAATATATTTCATATATATGAGCACTTGTACATACTAAATATATTCATAATACATACTGCATATAAGTACTCAAATAATATATACATATTGTATATAAATGTCAACAGTCATTTATATTTCTAATCAATAACTTTAACCATTATAAATTTATTATTCACAAATACATTCATGAACCATAATAATATATTCATATTCTCATATTGTTAATAAATTGAATGCCATAGTCAATAGATTGTTTAAAATAACATTCTACTCTTTTTATTTACTTTAGGTTCTCATAAGTAGAAAATAAATCAAATCAACATCCAATTTGATTTCATTGTGAATTGTATAACACATAAACACTCTCATAGTTCCTATATGTATTTGACCCAGATAATAGTCTATGCATATTATCATATATATTGTTACACGTTTGACTCTATTGACTTGTTTTATATAAAACTCTTATACTTTAAAATACATTATCAGTCTTTACAAAGAGTTTGAAACAAATAATTCAACCCAATAAACAACTACAGTTGTATTATCCATATAACTTGTATGTAATATCCCAAAAATGGTTACCAAATTAATATTAATACACACTATTGGTAGACACTAATGAATACTTCTATTTAATAGTGAATTGATTTAGACTTAGCTTATCAAATTAGTTTTTATACAAATATGGACATAGGCCTAATATTTAAGATCATGGCTTCAAAAATAATTGAACTCAGACCTATATAGATGTATAATTGATTTGAATGATAAAGGCACACTATCCTGCTTTACATATGGTCATGTTTTGGACAACAAGTTTCACACAGGCCTATTATACCTATATTCATGGTGTGGACAAGTTACTCCACTCACACTAATATTTCTCACTATTTGAATAAAAAAATTACATCACCCATATGTCTAAAATTTCAAAGTTTTGTATAATATAATTGCACATAGTCCAATCTTATTCATCCATATAATTTTATATAACCCAATCATATATTGTCAAAACATATATATTCTCACAGTTCAGAATAACAAATATATACTTAGTCCTTACATATATACATTATCACAGTTTGTAGAATAAAAAATATAAATAATGTATAAATTTATTCATTCATCGAAATAACACAGGCCGTATATTTTCATTATTTTAAATGATAAATGTGTACACACAATTTATTGTTTTAAATAACATTATACACATAGTTCACTATTTGAATAATCTCACAATTTAGTGAAATAATTACATACATAGTCCTTATTTAGTGATCTAGCATAGTAAATTTTAACGGGAAATATTCCTTAATTTATGAATATTCTAGTTTTTTAATTTTGTATTTGGTAAATTTTTAGGGTCATAATATGGGTCTGGATTACCAAAAATTTAAGAATATAAATTATTTTTGGGGCCAACTTGTTAACCATTTACAATAATATCTTAGATTACTTTTTAATTTACCACAAACACCCCCCCCCCCCCCCCCCCCACACACACACACACACACACACACACATATATATATATATATAGTACAACCACCCCCAACCCCTGATATCAAACAAGGCAACCAACAAAACTTGAATTGAGGAAATAAATAGTGATACTGAATAGTGAACATAAACAATGCCAATCAAAGAAGCCGAATGATAGTGCCAAATAATAATACCTCTAATAGTGCCAAATGGTAGACCAAACGATAATGCCGAATGAAACTACAAGAACATTAAAAGGAGTTAAGGGCATGGTCAGAAGAAAGGAAAACAAAAAAGTCAAGGACTAAATTCCCAAACCCTACCAAGGTACACGAGAATAAGGAAACCAAGTTTGAAATATTGAAATACAAAAAGCCATCAAAGATACCTCACCTATTGAAGGATACTGAAGTAATTTTCAATGGTATTAAAGATAACAAACAAAACACTGCATGCACACCTTTACATTTGTTTGGCTATCCTATAGAAATATTAAGTTCACATGTTGTTAAAGGAGATATTTATGAATATGAAGAGAAATAAAATTTATAAGGGGTTTATAAAGGCAATTCAAATTCCATCTATCATGAGTTAGTGAAAATGATATGATTCTTCTACAAGTATTGCCTTTGTTTTAAACAAGATGATAAGAAAAATATTAAATCAGGAACTGGTCAATTTGCCTCTAGTAACCAATGCCATGGATCTATTGGATAACACTAGAATTCATCCAAAACCATATTAACTAGCCAAAAAAATGGTTAAAAATGTCTACTGTGAAGATTTGGGGTATGTTTTAGATGATAGGGATAATGAACAACAAGAGATGGAAATTGAATAAGTCAAAAGTCATCCACATTTGTTTAAGGTCCTTTAGATTGATGAATAAAATACAAGGATGGAACAATGATCGATCAATTAAAAATATGAAACCCTTGATGACATAAAGATTGAACTATTGCATGGAATTTAGGATTAGTGACCACCATATAGAGAACCAAACTAAGATGAGGAATTCAGAGAGAACTCTTAGTACGTGGCAATATTCAATCAATGGGTATTTATGTTAATGCATCAATCAACATAAATGATCTTGGGAGATAATTTTATATAGGAAATCGATCTCATCCTCACAAATTTAATACCAAATGCACTAATGTTTTGGCAAGCCTCAAGTCAACAAATCCATTGCAGACTATTTGGTAATAGTCTGTAATTGATATAGTCTTGAATGGATTTGTTGACTTGAGGCTTACAACAACACTAATGCATTTGGTATTGAATTTGTGAGGATGAGATTGATTTCATGTATAAAATGCTCTCCCAAGATAATTTATGATGATTGATGCATCAATGTAAATACCCATTGACTGAATATTACCATGTATTAACATTTCTCTCTGAATTCCTCATCTTGGTTTGGCTTTCTATATGATGGTCGTTAATCATGAATTACATGCAATAGTTCAATCTTTATGTCATCAAGGGTTTCATGTTTTTAATTGACTAATCATTGTTCCATCCTTGTAGTATATTCATCAATGTGAAGGACCTATAGTAAATGTGGATGACTTTTGACATGTTCAATTACCATATCTTATTGTTCATTATCCCTATCATCTAAATCACATCCCACATATTCACAATAGACATTCTCGACCATTTTTTTGGCTATCTCATATGATTCTAGATGAATTCTAGTATTATCCAATGGATCCATGACATTGGTTACCAGAGGCAGCTTGACTAGATTCTGATTTAATCTCTTTAATATCAACTTGTCTAAAATAATGATAATACTTGCAAAAGAAGCACCATCATTTTTGCTAACTCGTGACACATGGAATTTGAATTACCCTTATAAACCCCTTATAAATTTGATTTATCTTCATATTTATAAAGATCTCCTTAAATAATTTAAACTTCTTATTTCTCTAAGATATAGCCAGACAAATCTACAATAGGGAATCATAGCTACATTTTGAAATCCAATCATTGTATTGTGTATGCATCTAGCTATTATATGATCTTCAAAGAGTAAGGGCTTGGAAAGTTATTCAAAACTTATTTTCTTACCATGATTGATGTGGGTGGGGATAAATGGGGATGAGAAATATAATGTTTAAAATTAGGGTAGAGGGTGTATTTATAGGATAAGGGAGGTGACCGGGCAACTAGACAGTAGAATGGATGCACTGGTCACATGGCAGCTTGGCCCAACTTCACCATTTAACACAGTCAAATCAGCTCACCAATTAGCATAACCATCTAACACATGCCATTCGATAAAACTATTCTATGGATTTAGTCAATGAATCCATCTATCACAACCATTTAATGGATTCGTCTGGTGTATCCATTTATTAGATTCATCTAGTGCATCTATTTAGTTCATCCATATTCAATGTAACCAAACAATTATACATAAAAAAAGAAACTATTTTTTTTCAATCCTTTATAATCATCATAGACTCACCATCACCCATGGAGGATTTTCCATAGTTGCATTTTAAATTTTTATAGATTTACCAAATATTTCTAATAGGTTATCTAGTAGGGCCTCTTAAAATTAACCCTGCACTCTATTTAAATATATGTAGTCCATATAAAACTCTCACAGTGTTGTGAAATAAATATACATAGTTCTCCTAATAGGTATTTCAAATGATAAATGAAATTTGGTAGTCAAGTAATACATAGACACTTTTAAGTTGATTTTATACATAGATTTCACAAAATTTAAACATCGCCTACCTTGTAAAATCTCCCAAATTAAACTCATACAAACTAGATAATATTTCTCCCTTCGCTCTCCTTGCTCTTCTCCCCTTTGTGTTGTCCCATTCTCTTCTCCAATCCTCCTCTTATCCTTCTTTCTCCATCGACTTTTTATTTTTTCAAGCAATGCATGCAAATTCTTGCATGAAGCTCATAGTTTCTATTCATGTAAAATCTTCCATTGGATGCTAAGATTTATTCTTTACTCTAATTTGACCCAAGCAAGAAAATAAAAAAATCTTTGAAATTTCCCCAAGCATGTTTTAATTTTTTATTTCATTCATGATTCTTGTTGACATCTCATGGCCGAATATCAACTTCTCAAAAGTACACCATTTACATTATTTCTCAAAGGTAACTAACACTTAGAATCATCACCCTAGTCTAAACATTAGAATATTTAACTAGGTTTAGTTTATAGATTAGTTTAGGATAACCATACAATTTTGTTACTAACTTAGTTTAGATAAATAATCATCGTGACTTAATAAAAAGATGACTAATGTAATTCAATGATATTATTTTAATCTGAAATGGTAAATCAACAACTATTATATTGAAACACAATTGTTATTATAACAACATAATCATTGTTATTACTACATTATATATAGATTATCCAATGTCTTTTGTTATCTATATATATTAAGATGTTTAATCTATATAATGATATTTCCCAAATATCATAATGATAACCATCTATTTCAAAAACATTTTGGTTAACCTATAGATAGTAGTAAATAGATACTATTCACGTAGATTTGTTTTCTCAAAGCATTAACAATCAAGAGTAAAATAACATGACATAACACATAGTAACATTATGCACTCAATCTAGGTTTAAAAACCATGACACAATCATACAAGATTAATTCGACATAAACATAAACTGAGATAAATCACTACTAACACAAATAATCAACTATCTAAATGCAAATAACATAAAAAATTTACTAACGCTAATAATTCAAAAAATGCATATAATGTGTACTATTTAACATGGTGTGTGCATGGGTTTTAGTCATTCCTCTATCATAACTCAACACCTCCATCTACATCATCCTCTTCGATGATGTTCTCCCTCTATCATGCTCTAATGGATGAATCTCTCCTATGTCAAACTCATGATAAGAAGGTAATTAGAGCACAACATCATGATATATATCATAAAATACTATGGTAAAAATAAATCAACGTGATCATAATCTAAATAATATACAATAAAACTAACTCATAGTAATAAAATCATGTAATCAAAGTAACATACAACTATCCCATAAAAAAAAAAGACTTACAACTTAATTAAATGATAATAAAGCAATCTACCAACCATACTAATCCATGTATAATAAAGTAAGTTTGCTTAGTGAGAAATTGAGATGTAACACTATATCACTTAGGGGACTAAAAATATACCTATAGTTGAAAAATATTATAAGGATGTGTTTATCCCTACTAAAAACTTTGCCACTAGAAAGTAATAAAAAAATATGGAGGTTTTGACTATCTTTGCACAAATTTTCACCTTTGTAAGAGGAAATGAAAGCTGGTCGGATATATTCAAGTGCATAGGCTCAGGGTAAAAGTCGTGATGAAAATGAGATACATAAGGTCTTTTGTATAATTATAAGGAGAAATTTAACATGCTTTGGCAACTGACTCTACCTACACACACATGTACCACATGTCTAGGTGGTCAAACTTGCTTCACCTTGTAGGCGTGATAAATGTGAAGTCACATTTTATAGTGACCATAAATGCATCCTTGAATATATGGGGTTATGCAATATTGACTATGTGGGTACAAACAATGTAAAATTATTATCTATGATGTTATCTATATTTTTTCATCTCACCCACCTCAGAGGTTGGGCAAGCATGACCTCCTTAGCATGACAATGTGAAAATGCACTTTTCTATTTATAAAACCTTCTTAATTATTTAGCCTAAAAAAATCACCTAGAATATTCAGTTTTAAAAATTTATTTGACTCAAATCAAATTGGAAATGACTCAAAATTTGAAATAGTTTTTCTATGTTGTTACTAAGATTAGGAAAAAAATTTACTAAACAATTTTAGGGAATAATAATACTAAATGATGGATCATAAAATGTGTAACTTGGTAGACCTAGATACATAAAATGAAATTAAATCCTTATAATATGCATCGATTCTTAAAATTTGGACATGAATATTGATTGAATAATTATAAGGGTCATCAACTATCCAAAATAAAATGAAAAAGAATAGGTATTGCACAAAAAGATACTAAAAGAGAAACCAAGATTTATACCTACGACAAGATAGCATACCTTACAATTGCACAATTCTAGTCCAAAAATAATGCCTATATAAAAGTGAATATCTTCAAATAAATTAAAGGAATATGAGATAATATTGATATGCAAACTTTAATTAATGAGGAATTACATGTAGTGGATAACATTGTGGAAGATGACTCCTTAAAGGATGGATTAGCATGGCTTGATTTGTAGAAACCTCAAGATTTGAAGTTTGTATCTGATTCTTGTAATGATTTGTTTTATGCTTATTTTGATTAGTATTATGAATTTCTTGGTTATAAATATATTATTTGTTAGCTTTTACTTACTAATTGCTTATATAAACTTAAAAATTAATAT
>JARHVA010007124.1:722500-751382 GCA_037957365.1 Torreya grandis | reverse complement strand
ATTGATAGGTTACTAGTTTTTATAAAAGTGGTGAGGTATATTAAAAATAAAAGAGGGTTATTGTGCCCACATTCATGGCTATGGATAGACCCCATAAATATTCTTTATATCAATTCAATCATCATCATTGAATTTATATTCTCCTTGGGGAGGATAATGGTTGTCTTCATCAGAATCAATGTCAGTGTGGTCCATATACATAGTTGATGGAATCCTCAAAATATGACTACTAGGTGTAGGAGGAAACATATCTTGATGACTTATGGTGAATCGTTTCTAAAGAGCCATTAACAGTTGTGAAGGAGCTAAACCAACATATAGATTAGCTTGAAATTTTTAAACTGAAAACATCTCAAATTTAATTCTGAAACATATCCTTAAAGTAATAAATATATTTCTCATTTAATCTAGAGGGATACAAATAACATGATCATCAGAGGCTTTCATTGGTATGATATAATCCAAAAATTCATACAAATAATCTAGAATTTTAGTAGATGACCAAAAATTTTCTAATGCATGATTAAAACTTGACCAAAATGTAGACCATTGGATCAAAAATTCAAAACAATGTCTGTAAATAATTTTTTTTAAATGATTATTTATACCAGTAATCCTTGGATTATTAGCTTCATGATATAAAATTATTATTGAGCACCACCTTTTGCCAATAAATTTTTTGAAACTGAGATGTCTATGCCAAATGAGTATTATTGAGTTCTATAGAAACTTCATGATATTTTCTTATGAGAGAATTGATCTCATTAGTCAACTGATTAGAAACTATTGGGGATCAACCAACAATATGATTACACTTATGAAAGCAATAAACCATAGAATTAAATCAGATAGATAAGTAACTAGAATCAGATAATAGCAAAGAACAAGAGATACAAGAAACCACCCTGAAAACTTGTATTAAACTCTTTACAAAAGGAATACAATTGAAGAAACTTCTTTCTTCCACACCTCTCTCAGATGCACAAGATCTCTCTCTAGATCTCTATCCCTCAAGAGCTCTCTTTCTCAAGTACAATCAACTCCAACAATCTGGATTGATACAACTCTGTACTGTTCTTCAACATTCACATACAATGAACTACTACAATAATCATGCTAAGCTAAGAAGATCTAATTCTACATATAGAATTAGGAGACTTGAGCATGCACTTACAACCAACAGTTAAGCCTCTTGAACAAGGGCTCTAAAAACAATCTTACTAATAATAGAAACATGAACTTAAGACTAAGACTTAAACTCATCATGCAAACACTCAGTTCTGTCCTCAGAAATAGCATTCTGGATGCACAGGTAACCGACGCCGGTTCTTGCCTGCTTGCCTGTGACCGATGTCGGTCGATCCTCTGCCGATGCCAGCGTCTCTTCAACTACACCAGACCAATGTCAGTCGCTCCTGACCGACGTCGGTGACTGTGTAAACCTACAACTTTGGTAATGCGCTCATATGTGAAGCTTTTAGGCTCCACACCTTAACAATCTCCCACTTGGAGATAAACAGCTACACCAATACCTGTAAAGCAGCATCTTCTAGCTCCTCCATCTTCAACTCAATCATGAATACTAACAGAAGTTGAATGAAGATTCAACTTATCCTTTGTAATCGGCTTGGTTAACATATCAACAGGATTCTTGTCTGTATGGATCTTCTCCAGCTTCAACTCACCATCTTCCAATACCTGTCATATGAAATGGTACCTTAGCTGTATGTGCTTTGTTCTTGAATGAAAGGCTGAGTTCTTAGCCAAATGGATTACACTCTGATTGTCACTATACAATCTGCAACTCTCATGCTCCCTTCCAAGCTCATCCATGAACCGTTGCATCCATATCATCTCTTTGCTAGCTTTTGTGGCTGCAATATACTCTACTTCTATAGTTGACAAGGCAACAACCGTCTGCAACTTTGATATCCAACTAACCGCCGTTCCACCTACAATGAAAATATATCTTGTGGTGCTCCTCCTGCCATCCAAATCACCTGCCATATCTAAATCTACATAACCATGTAGAGAAGTATCTGAACCTCCATAGCACAAGTGCCTACTACTGGTTCCTCTCAGATATCTAAAGATCCACTGAACTGCTTTCCAATGTTCCTTACCTGGATTGGCCTTATACTTACTTACCACTCCCACTGCTTGGGCAATATCCGGTCTAGTACACACCATTGCATACATCAAACTCCCTACTGTGGAAGAATATGGAACCTTACTCATGTACTCTACCTCATCATGTAAATTAGGACATTGTTCTTTACTCAACTTAAAATGTCCAGCCAAAGGTGTGCTTACTGGTTTAGCATCCTGCTTATTAAACTGTTTCAACACCTTGTCCACATAATCCTCTTGAGAGAATATCAACCTATGATTTTTCCTGTCTCTCTTAATGCTCATGCCAAGGATTTTTGTTGTTGCTCCCAAATCCTTCATAGCAAAAGTTTGAGCTAATTTCACCTTAAGCTCAGAGATATCTTTCATGTGTGATCCTGAAACCATCATATCATCTACATACAACAATAGAATAATATATCTACCATTATCCAATCTCTTAAAATACACACAATGGTCAGATTGACACCTACTATAGCCATGCTCAGTCATAAACCTGTCAAATTTCAAATACCACTGTCGAGGAGCTTGCTTGAGGCCATACAAGCTTTTCTTCAATCTGCACACTAACTTCTCCTTACCTTTGACCTCAAGTCCTTCCGGCTGTTCCATATAAATTTCCTCATCCAAATCTCTATGAAGAAATATTGTCTTAACATCTAGCTGCTCAAGATGCAAATCCTCAATAGCAACCAAAGACAGTATAATCCGTATAGAAATCATCTTAACAACAGGAGAAAAAATCTCACCAAAATCAATACCTGGCTTTTGTGCAAATCCTTTCACTACCAATCTGGACTTATATCTCATCTGTCCATTCTCACCTTCCTTCAACCTGTAGGTCCATCTGTTCTTCAGTGTTCTCTTACCAGCTGGCAACTCAACCAAATCCCATGTTTGGTTCTCTCTTAAGGACTCCAACTCCTCAACCATGCCACGCTCCCACTGACTCTTGGACTCCACCTGTATTGCTTCTTCAAAACTCTCTGGTTATCCACCATCAGTTAGCAATAAATAGTATAATGAAGGAGAATATCTAATTAGAGGCTTACTTACCCTTTTTAACCTCCTGATGGGTGTTTGAGGCTCGTTCACAACATGCTGTCCACCCAAATTCTCTGACAGTGACCGACCTCGGTCACCTCCAAACCTGTTACTGGCTGATGCTGGTTGTGAATGACCGATGCCGGTGCCTGTCCTACCGACATCAGTCTCTGTATGACCGACATCGGTTTCTATTCTGCCGACGTCGGTTATTATCCTGCCGACATCGGTCTCTATGTTTTCTTGCAAGTGATTATTTCTTTTTCCTGCAAGCTCATTTTGGACCGTCACCTCGTCCAATTTAGCATTGCTCTACCCAAATTGATTCAGCTTCTTTAGCTGATCACTATACATCACTTTTTCATTGAAAACAACATCATGGCTCCTAATTATCTTGTTAGTTCCTAGATTCCAAAATCTGAAACTAAAATCATCTGAGCTATAGCCAATAAATGTGCACCTCATAGACTTAGCATCCATCTTCTTTCTATTTTCCTTATCTACGTGCATAAAGTCTTCACAACCAAAAACTTTGAGAAAAGAGAGATCTACCTTTTTACCTGTCCAAGCCTCTTCTGAAATTCCACCATCCAGAGCTATAGAGGGTCCTCTATTAATCAGGTACACTGCAGTGTCAACAGCTTTTGCCCAAAACTCGAAGGGCAAACCAGCATGTAATCTCATACATCTTGCACGCTCCATGATTGTTCTGTTCATCCTTTCAGCAATTCCATTCTGCTGAGGTGTCCTTGGAACCATCCTTTGCCTACAAATTCCATGCATATAACAATACCAGTTGAACTTATAACTACAAAACTCTCCACCATTGTTAGATCTCAAGCACTTTAATCTTTTCCCTATTTCATTCTCAACCATAGCTTTCCAAATCTTAAAAGTCTCAAATACATCAAATTTCTTCTTAATACAATAGATCCATACCTTTCTTGTAGCATCATCTATGAACGAAACATAGTACTGTGATCCTCCAATAGAAGCTACCTGAGCCATTCCCCACACGTCTGTGTGAACAAGCTACAACTTATGCTTCTTCTTTGTAGACCCAATCTTGAGAAAACTAACCCTTTTCTGTTTTCCAAATACACAGTGCTCACAAAATTCTAGATCCATGCTTTTCAAATCTGAAAGCTTACCTTCAGACTTAAGAATTGACATCCCCTTTTCACTCATGTGGCCAAGCCTTGAGTGCCACAATTTTGCATCCACATCTGAAGTAGATAATACAGAAGGAGAATTGTTAGTAACACAATTACACAAATAGAGAGTACCTACTCTCTTACCTCTGGCCATAACAAGTGCACCCTTGGTCACCTTCCATGATTTTGCTGTGAGAGTTACTGTACAACCCTCATCCCCTAACTTTCTTACAGAAATCAAATTTCTCTTCAAGCTAGGAACATGCATAACTTATTTCAACACCTATGTGTTGCCATTCTGCATTTTCAATTGCACTTTACCTTTGCCAATAATCTTACAAGGCTCATGATCCCCTAGATACACTATTCCAAAATCTCCATGGATATAGTCACAGAAATATTCCCTATTAGGGGTAGCATGAAAAGATGCACCAAAATCTAACACCCAAGATTCTATATTATTATGCAAAGATAATATTAAAGCATCTTGTGCAATACCTGCAACCTTTGCTTCTTCTTTTCCTTCGTGCTGATTGTCCTCCTTAGGCTTTGACCAGCAATCTCTACTTATGTGCCCCATCTTTCCACAATTCCAGCATTGTGGCTTCCTGCCATTTTTGGATTTGGATTTGCCTCTCCCCTTAGACTTAGATCTTGATCTCCCTTTCTTGCTCTTCTCTTTTTGCCTTCCCCTGCTTTCAAAACTTAAAGCGTTCCCAGATGTCTCTTCTGTGCTTTTCCTGTGAGTTTCCTCATTCAAGATAACACTAACAACATCCTCTACTTTTAAAATATTTGATGCAGATGCAGTATTGCTAACTGCCATTACTAAGCTATGCCAGCTTTCAGACAAAGAACATAATATTAAAAGATCTTTTATTTCATCATCAAATACAATTTTGACTGAACTTAATTGATTTACAATACCATGGAAATCATTCAGGTGATTAGATACATATCCACCTTCCTACATATGTAAATTAAATAGCTGCTTCATAAGATATACCTTATTAGAAGCTGAGGGTTTTTCGTACAAATTTTCTAGAGTAGTCATCAAATCTATCATTGTTTTTGCCTATGATAAATTAGATATCACAGTAGATGCTAGGCTCAGTCTTATAGACCCCAGAGCCTTTCTGTCAAGAACTTCCCATTCTTCATCCTCCATGTCTGTGAGCTTCTTTGCTATCCCACCTAATGGTAAGTATAGATCTTTCTGATACAGATAGTCCTCTATCTGCATTCTCCAATGTTGATAATTTTTGCCATTGAACTTTTCCATTCTCAGTTTACTTTTTTCTGCCATTGCTTCTCCCACTCAAACAGAAATCCCTGTAGAAACTCCTGTGAGCAACCTGTAATCAATACACACTACACAGATCTAAACCGCCTATTAGTGAACCTGAGATTTGATACCAATTATTGGATATCAAACTCTAAACCTACAACCAAGCCTCTGATACCACTTGTTGGGGATCAACCAACAATATGATTACACTTATGAAAGCAATAAACCATGGAATTAAATCAGATAGATAAGTAACTAGAATCAGATAATAGCAAAGAACAAGAGATACAAGAAACCACCCTGAAAACTTGTATTAAACTCTTTACAAAAGGAATACAATTGAAGAAACTTCTTTCTTCCACACCTCTCTCAGATGCACAAGATCTCTCTCTAGATCTCTATCCCTCAAGAGCTCTCTTTCTCAAGTACAATCAACTCTAACAACCTGGATTGATACAACTCTGTACTGTTCTTCAACATTCACATAAAATGAACTACTACAATAATCACGCAAAGCTAAGATGATCTAATTATACATATAGAATTAGGAGACTTGAGCATGCACTTACAACCAACAGTTAAGCCTCTTGAACAAGGGCTCTAAAAATAATCTTACTAATAATAGAAACGCAAACTTAAGACTAAGACTTAAACTCATCATGCAAACACTCGGTTTTGTCCTTGAAAATAGCATTTTGGATGCACAGGTAACCGACGCTGGTTCCTACCTGCTTGCCTATGACCGACGTCGGCCGATCCTCTGCCGATGTCGACGTCTCTTCAATTGCACCGGACCGACGTCAGTCGCTCCTGACCGACGCTGGTGACTGTGTAAACCTGCAACTTTGGTAATGCGCTCATATGTGAAGCTTTTAGGCTCCACACCTTAACAGAAACATAGGGAGTGGATCTCTATATACTTTGATGAAATTCTTTATGAACTTTTAAAACTGTTATTGTCATGACTAACTTTTTTGAATTAATTTTTCTAGATATAAAATCAGCAAGATAGTTCTTCTTATCAGTAATATGTTCAATAGAAAAATCAAAATCTAATAGAAATGTTACCGTTCTGGTTAACCTGCTCATAGATATTTCCTTTAGATTATCAATAGAATGAAAAATACTCATAAAATGATTCAGATCAGATTTATCAAGAATTTTTTTTGATCTCACAAAGAACATAAAAGCTTGAATAGTCTTAATAACAATAAGAATCTCTTTGTGGGTAGAACAATAATTTTTATGAGTCTACTTAATATTTCTTGATGTAAATCTGTAAGGTTTCTCTGAACCATCTAATAGTCTTTATTTAAGAACTACACCCTAATATAGTTTTGAAGCATCTATTTCAATAATCTTTAAACCAATACCATATAAGATTAATGATGGCAAATTTTGACAATTATGTTTTATTCTCTAAACTACTTTTGTCATTTCATCTAACCATGCTGGAGGATTTTTTGTTAGATTTTTATTTATAAATATTATGTCCTAAGTAATATTATTATAATAACCTGCTACATCTTTGTAGCAATTTTTTATCCTTGAACTCATTAGGAAAGTTCTTAATATTTTTCAAGATGTGTTCCTAGACTGTGACTTCCCTTGATTTTATAGTAACACCTAAGAATTCAATCTCATCTTTGAAAATTGACAATTTTTTCTTAGATAGTACTAAACCATTGTCAAATATAATGTGATAAAATTGTTCTAGATGTTTTATGTGATCTTTAGGATATTTTACAAAGATTAATATATCATCTATGTAGATAATGATAAAATCAAAATAAATAGAGAAAATCTTGTTCATAATTTCCTAAAATATGCTAGGAATATTTTTTAAACCAAAAGGTAAAACATTCCATTCATATTGTCCAAATAGAGTGATAAATGCAGTCTTATACCTATCATGTTTTACTACCTATAGCTGTCAAAATCTTGATTTTAAATCAAACTTTCTCTAGACTTTACTTTCACTTATTCTTTGCAAGATTTCATATTTTAAAGGGATTAGATGTTGAATAGATAATACATATTTATTAAGAGGAACATAATTTATGACTAACCTCTTCTTTTCCCTTATCGATTATAATTTTTTATTCACATAAAATACTTCACAAGTTCAAGGGCTATTAGAGTCTCTTATCAAACCTTGTTCCTTTAATTTATTTATTTTTTGAAAACATTTTTATCTAAGAGAAGGAGACATCCCAAAGTGATGTGTCTTGAACTTGGGTTTTATTTCTTTACCATTCTTATCTTTTATCATCTTTAGTTCAATTTTACATTCATGTATTTTTCTATTTTTCAATGCTAAAGGATTTTCAGAGCAACAATCCTTTTTAAGTTTTTTAATTATTGGTTCAATGCTAGCATGAAAAATATTTACCTTTTATTGTATCCATGTGGTATCAATTAATTTCTTTGGCTTTTCTTTCTTATAAATTCTACATTCATATCTGGATTTCTTGTATAAGAAATATTTTTATGCAAGAATTATTTCATGTCACTGAATTGTAATAGCATAGAAAGTGAACAAATTATCAAAACCAATCATCATGTCATGCATTGGAATTTCATGTTACAATATCTTAAAATGATAGATAGACTCACCTATCATAACAAGAATAATTGTGGACAATTCTGAAACTATGATTTTTTTTATTGAAAGTCAACTTATAAAAATTGGCTTTCCACATATCAATAAGAATAACATAGTATCTAGAAAGAGAAATATCAGCACCTATGTCAAGCAAGACATCTAAGCTATATGGTTTAAAACCATCACATTTAATATGAATCTCACATACTAAATTATTAGTATTATATCCTAATATCTGATGTATCATTGAATTTAAATTTTCATGAGAGGTTCCTCCCTCCTCAAAATGAGATTCGATTTCATTAGTTACTTGGATTAATTCTTCTTCAAATATTTGTTCATGTTCATCGGCAAGGGCTTCTTCTTTCATAAGTTATTATAATTTAGTCTGAGCTTTAGCTAAGAAGATGTGGAGTTGATAGATATGCTTCTTTCATCAAGTGGCTTTGTCATATGTATCAGGTTAATAAGTAGCTTCACCCTTAGGGAATTTAGGGATTTTAGATTAAAATTCTTGGGACAAAGCATCTTTTTGCCTTTTTTTTGAGCTAAGTATAGAGAATATTTTTTCTCAGCAATTATAATTTGTTGTTGTAAAAACATTCTTGTAGAAATCATATATGCAGGAGTTTTAGCATATCTTTATTTAAAGAAATATATTTGTTGAGATAAACTTAAATCATATGATATGAAAATGGAGTAGAATTCATATGAATTGAAATCCTATATCAAAATCATAATTAGAGGTTTCATCTTCTGATTCAGTGTCAATAAGATTCTTATTTACATGATTATCAGATTCATCATTATCAGATTCCTCCCATAGAATATTTGACTCATATTGAATTTCATCTTCACTAGAGAGTAAGACATATTCATCTTCATTGATCTTATGGATGTTTGTAAAAATAATCTTCTTATATTCTTTCTTCTTGTTAGGATATTTATTTTCATAATGATCACCTTGATAGATGAAACATTTGATTGGTTTCTTTTGGAACCCATGTTTCTTTTTTTTGAATATCTTTCTAAGACCAAAGTTCATTTTTCTAGATTTGTATCTAGGCTTCCAAAGTTTCATTTAAGTAAATTATTTTTCTGATAAACATTTGCAGGAATGAGATTTATTTTTCTTTTTATAATGCCTATATCTATGCATATCCATACAACCAAAATTATCATCGATAAAATTATAGAATTTTACACAATTTTTTTTAATGAAACTTCATGGTTTCTTTATGTGCCTTTCTTTCTACACATAGCCTTTCATTAAATACTTTAATATTTTGGTTTATCCTTCCAAAGGATAGTTGGGAGATCATTACCCATAACAACTTTATATTTAATAGCAAAATATTTAGGAAAAGATTCTTTATATTTGATATTATATGCTAGATTAAAGATTTAATCAATATTATAGAATAGATTCTTCATATAGCACATATATTCATCTATCCCGGTATATCACACAATCATGCTTTCAAAAAAATTTCTTTGTTTGCTTCTTTATCATTATCAAGAGTGCCAAAAAGTTAGAAAGTAAAGCATTGCAGATTATTGAAATAAGTTTTGGATGAGTGAATATACTTATATGAAATGCTAGACCACTAGCATCTCACCATTTTTTGATATTTCCTATGAACCCATTTGTAATTTATTGAGTAACACTAATGAGATCTTTCTTAAGACCATGAATTTATACACTATCTCAAGCTATCATTACATGAATCATTTCTTTCCTTCTTTTCAATGGTTCACAATTAAAATTTTAGAAGAAAGGTTAAAGATTCAATGTTTTTATTTGATACTCTAATGGAGGTTTAGACTTTGAAGATTATCCTATATCAAAATAGCTTTTAATTTGAGTAGGTTCAATCTTAGCCATACCTACTTGGAAGATCTTATCAAAAGATCTTTAAAAATCAAATAAACTTTTTGATCTAGATGTAAATGATTCTCTTTGTAGCCTTAAAACATTTTTCCAAGAGTGAATATTTTGACTGTAATCAATATATTTTATAACAACAATTTCTAGTTGATGAACAAATTCTGGTTGCTGAGAAGATTGTCCTTTATCCTTCAATATATCTAAAATATCAAGAATAGAAGATAAGCTAGAATTTTGATTTATAATTTCTCTATCTATGATATCAGATGCTAAAGATAGTTATTTGATTTCTTGATGTACCTCTTCTTGCTTTGTCTCAAGATTAGCAATTTGATTTCTCAAATCGGTCTTAATAGAAGTCATACTAGTCTTAAGTTGATCTTGACTTTGACTAATAGTCTTGTCTTTAATAATCATATCATCTACCTTTATTTCAATTAATTATTGTTGTAGTCTAATACTATTAGACTCATTATCTATTTTTTGGATAAGCTGGCAGTGATGGGTAGTAGTATTATCAATCAAAACATTAATAGCTCTAGTAATTTTTCCTTTCTGATATAACTCAATGTTCTTTAACATTTTAAAAACTTGATAAAGACTTTTCTATATTTTTAAAACTTTATTATTTAAGCATTTAGTAACAAGATTATTTCAATTCATAAGCTTGATTTCAATAGATTGATCATGACTCTTATCAGTGGATCTAAGACAATACATTTGTGCTCTATATTTTCCATATGGTGAGTATTGATTGAAATCAACAAGCTTTGATAATCCTTTTTTTGTGTATGATTCATCTCCTAGAGGACTTTTCCATATATGACCTTTTTTATTCTTTACAGATTTTTCTCTAGAAGTTCCTTCCATATTAATCCTTTTGGCTTTAGCAAGTAATTTTTTATTTTTCTCAAGTAGCCTTTCTAAAGTTAAATCTCATTTAACCATGTGAATATTGGATTGATTTGGATGAATTATGATTTTTTGACAATCAATACAGTAATATGAATCTACTTGAGGGTCATGGATTTTTTATAGATGCAAGTAGTGAGGATTTATTGGAGGCAAGGGTTGTTGCAATTGTATATTTAACATATGATGTTTTAGATCATTTTAAGAGTCAAATCTGATAATAAATTTATTTTTAAATTTTTTTATAGATGTGAAAAATGATAAAGATTTTCTAGACTTCTGAACAAAGTCTATCTATAATCTATTTTCTAGAAAACTTAAGATTAGACTAAGAGATTTATTTAGCTGATATTATCTAACTATTTTTTGTGGCTCGACACACAATGTTTTTTCCTTGTTCAGTAGTGTGATTTACTGAAAGATGTAGGGTGTTAGTTAGGTGATACATGATTTGATATTTAATAGTAAGAGGACAAAATTCAAGGATAATATCTAATCCATGAGTTTGGATAAAAATATTTAAGACTTTATTTAAGTTTTCTTTTTAATGAATGGCTATCAGATAATTTGGATAAATAATTATACCATCATGAAGACCAATTTGAACATTTTGTAAGCAAGCACTAAAGTTTGTATGCCTATTATCAAATAGACATCTTAAAAAACTAACATTCAAACCTCTTCTAAATAAAGAGAAAATACCAATAATAACAGCTCCAATATGTAAGAAATTATATTTAGACTAGAATTTTAACTGTTGGGTAGTTTTATCATCAACTATTTATAAGTGATATTTATAATCATAATTCTGTTTGACTTGTATAATATTTTTAGAAAATTTTTATGGTGGTTTTAGCAATTAAATGAAATGGTAAAATTTTATCATAGACATCTATGACCTTAAGAGTTGGGAGCTTCCATTCAGGACTATGATTTTCTTCATTAAATTTTATAGTTGCTTCATTTTTTAAAAAAAAAGAGCCAACAAATATATCAAAGATAGTATAGACATCAAATGTACCTATAGTATCTAGAGTTATCTAGTTTGATGTATCTATAGTCTTCATATCGTTGATACTATATAGATCCTCACTAATGTCTTCCTCATAGCTTTATGGGATCATTCCCTTTCGTATTGTCTAAAGATTATATGGAAATAATAGACTAGAATAACAACAAGATATATATAGATAACAAAAGATGAAAGGGAATTTTATTGATATATCAGATAAATATTAAAAAAGTAACATGTTTCGAGCATAGTCTTGACAAAATATTGACATGGTTCTGATACCACTACAGATAGGATCAACACTTAAATAATACATAGAGTGATTAAAAACAAGCTATTAAAACATATAGCAGATTAATTCCACACAAGAAACATATCATAAACATCATTTTAGAAAAAAAATTGATTCACAGGATTTCATAGAGTAGGCAAGCAAAGAGCATATGCTTTCTATACTAAGACTTAGACATAAGAATCTAGGCATTCGATGCTTATAACATGAATAAATCCTCATATTTATAAGATAAAATGAAAATATCAATGATCGACACAAATATGTTGAATCAACAGACAAAAGGTAAGATTCTAAAAGATAGTGGGTTATGGGCCCACTGTGCATCACCAAACAGAAAATAAAAAAGAATCTATGGACACGGTTGATAGGTTATCACATTTTATAAAAGTGGTGAGGTCCACTAAAAATAAAAGAGTGTTAAATTTCCCACATTCATGGCTATGAATAGACCCCATAAGTAGTCCTTATATCAATTCAATTATCATCATTGAATTCATATTATCATTGGGAAGAATAATGGTTATCTTCATCAGAATTAATATCAATGTGATATATATACATAGTTGATGAAATCCTTAAGATACAACTGTCAGGTATAGGAGGAAACACAACTTGATGATTTATGGTGAACTATTTTCAAAGAGCCACTAATGATTGTGTAAGAGCTAAATGGGCATGTAGATTAGCTTGAAAATTTTGAATTGAAAACATCTCAAATTTAATCTTGAAATGTGTCTTTAAAGTAATAAATATATTTCACACTTGATCTGGAGGGATATAAATATCAGGATCATTAGAGGCTTGTTTGGCATGATATCATCCAGAAATTCATATAAATAATCTAAAATTTTAACAAATGACTAGAAAATTTCTAATGTAAGATTAAAACTTGGCCAAAATGTAGACCATTGAATCCGTAATTTAAAACTATGTCTACAAATAAAATTATTAAAAGGATTATTTATACTAGTAATCTTTGGATTATTAGCTTCATGATATAACATTATTATTGAACACCACCTTTTGCCATCAGGTTCTTCAAACTGAGATGTCCATGTCAAATGAGTATTATTGAGTTCTGCAGAAGCTTCATGAGATTTTTTTGTGAGAGCATTGATCTCATGATTCAACTAATTAGCAATAGAGGGAGTGGATCTTCATAGATGTTGCTAAAACTCTTTATGAACTTCTTAGACTGTTATTACCATGACTGACCTTTTTGAATTAAATTCTCTAGATATAAAATCAACAAGGCAATTCTTCTTACCAGTAATGTGTTCAATAGAGAAATCAAAATCTAACAGAAATATTGCCCATCTAGTTAACCTGATCACCTATACTTTCCTTAGATTAATGAAGAATACTCATAAAATTATTTAAATCAGAGCTAACAAGAATATTTTTTGATCTCATAAAGAACATAAAAGATTGAATAGCCTTAATAACAACAAGAATCTCTTTGTGGGTAGAATGATAATTTTTTTGAGCCTACTTAAAATTTTATGAAGTAAATCTGCAAGTGTTTTTTGAATCATCTGATAGTGTTTCTTTAAGAACTACACCCTAATATAGTTCTGAAGCATCTATTTCAATAATATTTAAACCATTACCAGGTAAAACTAATGGTGGCAAATTTTGATAATTCTATTTTATTCTTTGAATTGATTTTATCGTTTCATCTAATCATGTTGGAGGATTTTTTGTTAGCTTTTTATTTAAAATTATTCTATCCAGAGCAATATTATAATAATATGCTACATAGTTTACACAATTAAGAAATTTTTGTAACAATTTTTTAACCTTGAGTTCATCAGAAAAGTTCTTAATATTCCTTAAGATATGTTTTTGGACTAAGACTTCCCCTAATTTTATAATAACACCTAAGAATTCAATCTCATCTTTGAAAACTGATAATTTTTTCTCAGATTATACTAAACCATTGTCAAATATAATTTGATAAAATTATTTTATATGTTTTATGTGATCTTTGGAAGATTTTGAAAAAATTAATATATCATCTATGTAAACAATGATAAAATTAGAATAAGCAGAGAAAATCTTATTCATCATTTTTTGAAATAAGCTAGACACAGTTTTTAAACCAAAAGGTAAAACATTCTATTTATATTATCCAAATGGAGTGATAAATGTAGTCTTATACCTATCTTGTTCTGCTATCTATATCTGTGAAAATATTGATTTTAAATCAAACTTGTTGTAGACTTTACTTTCACTTATTCTTTGCAATATTTCATCTTTTGAAAGGATTGGATGCTGAATAGGTAATACATATTTATTAAGAGGAACATAATTTATGGCTAACCTCTTCTTTCCCCTTATTTGCACTAATTTTTTATTCACATAAAATACTTCACAAGTCCAAGGGATATTAGAGTCTCTTATCAAACTTTGATCTTTTAATTTCTTTGTTTCTTGAAAAAATTCTTCTCTAATAGAAGGAGACATTATCGAGTGATGTTCCTTGAACTTGGGTTATATTTCTCTGCTATTCTTATCTTTTATCATTTTAAGTTCAATTTTGCATTTATGTATTTTCCTATTTTTTAATGCTAAAGAATATTTAGAGAAACAATCCCTTTTAATTTTTTTAATTATTGGTTCAATGCTATCATGAAAAATATTTACTTTTTTCTATATCCATATGATATCAACTAATTTCTTTGACTTTTTTTAAGATTTTTGCATTTATATCTAGATTTCTTGTATAAGAAATACTTTTCTACAAGAATTATTTCATGTGGTTGAATTTTAATAAGATAGAAAGTAGATAAATTATCTAAACCAATCATCATGTCATACATTGATATTTCATGTTGCACTATCATAAAATGATAGATAGAGTTGCCTAGCATAATAGAAATAAATGCAGACAATTTTGAAACTATGAATTTTGTATTGAAAGTCAACTTATAAAAATCAATATTCCACATAACAATATAAATAACATAGTATCTAACAAGAGAAATATCAATACCTATTTCAAGTAGGACATCCAAGCTATATGGTTTAAAACCATCCTATTTAATCTAAATATCACATACTAGATTATTAGTTTTATATACTGATATCTGATGTATCATTGAATTCAAATTTTTATGAGAGGTTTCCCCTCCTCAAAATGAGATTTGATTTCATTAGTTACTTAGAGAAATTCTTATTTAATGAGTTGTTCATGTTCATTACCAAGGGCTTCTTATACATGAGTTTTAGCATATCTTTCTTTAAAGAAAGATATTTATTGAGATAAACTCAAAAAATCTGAAAATAGAGCAAAATTTATATGAATCAAAAATCTTGTATCAGAATCATAATAAGAGGATTCATATTTTGATTTGGTGTAAACAAGATTCATATTTACTTGATTATCAGATTCATCATTATCTGATTACTCCCATAGAATATCTAACTCATTGAATTTTATCTTCATCAGAGATTAAGACATATTCATCTTCATTGATTCAATGACTATTTAAAAAATTAATCTTCTGAGATTATTTCTTCTTGTTATGATATTTATTTATGTAATGATCACCTTGATAGATGAAATATTTGATTGGTTTCTTTTGGAACCTATGTTTCTTTTTTTGGAATATCTTTCTAGGACCAAAGTTCATTTTCCTAGATTTATATCTAGGCTTCCAAAGCTTCATATAAGTAAATTCTTTTTTTGATCAACATTTGTAAGAATGAGTTTTTTTCTTTTCTTTTTATATTGTATATATCTATACACATCCATACAACCAAAATTATCATCAATAGAATTGTATAATTTTACACCAATCTGTTTATGAAACTTCATAGTTTCTTTATGTGTATTTCTTTGTGCACATAGCTTTTCATTAATGACTTTAATATTTTGGTTTATCCTTACAAAGGACATAGTTTGGAGATCAGCACCCATATTATTTTTATTCTCGGTAGTAAAATATTAAAAAAAATATTCTATATATTTGATCTTATATGCTAGATTAAAGATTTCACTCGTATTATAGAACAAATTCTTTATATAACACATATATTCATCTAGTTTGGTCATATCACACAATTGTGCTTTAAAAAAATTTATTTTGTTTTATTTTTTATCATTATCAAGAGTGCTACTAAATTCAAAAAATAAAGCATTACAGATTTTTGAAATAGGTTCTAGATGAGTGTATATACTTTCATGAAATACTAGATCACTAGCATCCCATCATTCTTTGATATTTCCTATGAACCCATTTACAATTTGTTGAGTAACACTGAGGGGATCTTTCTTAAGACCATGAATTTGTATGCTATCCCAAGCTATAATTTTATGAATCATTTATTTCCTTCTTTCTGGTGGTTCACAATTGAATTTCTAGAAGAAAAGTTGAAGATTCAATGTTCTTATTTGAGAATCTAATGGAAGTTTACACTTTAAAGATTCTCCTATATCAAAATAGCTTATAGTTTAATTAGGTTCAATCTTAGCCATACCTACTTGAAAGATCTTATCAAGAGATCTTTTAAAATTAGATAAAATTTTTGATCTAAATTTGAATGATTCTCTTTATATCCTTAAAACATTTTATCAAGAGTAAATATTTTGATTGTAATCAATATGTTTTGTAATAACAATTTTTAGCTGATGAAAAAATTTTGGTTGCTGAGAAGATTGTCCTTTATCCTTGAATGTATCTAGAATATCAAGAATAGAAAATAAGCTAAAATTTTAGTTTATAATTTCTCTAGCTATGCTATCAGAGGCTGAATATAGTTGTTTGATTTTCTGATGTACTTATTCATGCTTTGTCTCAAGACTAGCAATTTAGTTTCTCAAATTTATCTCAATAAAAGTCATACTAGTCTTAAGTTGATCTTGAATTTGACTAATAATCTTTCCTTCAATAATTATATCATCTACCTTTATTTCAATTGATTATTTCTATAGTCCAATACTGCTAGACTCATTATCTATTTTTTAGATAAGCTGACTGTGATGGGTAGTAGTATTATCGATCAAGACATTAATAGCTCTAGTAATTTATCTTTTCTGATATAACTCAATGCTCTTTAATATTTTAGAAACTTGATCAAATATTTGTTGTATTTTTAAATTTTTATTATTTAAGCATTTAGTAGCAAGATTATTCCAATTCATAAGTTTTACTGCTATAGATTGATCAAGACTTTTATCAGTGGATATGAGATAATACATATGTACATTATATTTTTCATATGATAAGTATTGACTGAAATCAACAAGCTTTGGGAATATTTTTTCTATGTATGATTCATCTCCTAGAGGAGTTTTCTATATATGACCTTTTTTCTTCATTTTTAGACTTTTCTACAAAACTTCTTTCCATATTAATCCTTTTGACTTCAACAAGTAATTATTTATTTTTCTCAAGTAGCCTTTCTAAAGTTAAATCTCATTTAACAATGTGAATACTAGATTGATTTGGATGACTTATGATTTTTTGGCAATCAATACAGTAATTTAAATCTACTTGAGGGTCATGGATTTTTTTTAGATGCAGTTAGTGAGGATTTATTGGAGGTAAAGGTTGTAATTGTATATTTAGCATATGATTTTTTAGATCATTTTGAGAGTCAAATCTGATAATAGATTTATTTGGTAAGTTTTTTAGAGATGTGGTAAATGATAAAGATTTCTTGGGATTTTGAACAACTGTCTACAATCCATTTTGTATAAAACTTAAGATCAGACCAAGAGATTGATTCAATTGGTATTATCTGACTATTTTTTATGACTCGACACACCATGATTTTGCCTTGTGTAGGAGCGTGATTTACTACAAGATGTAGGGTGTTAGTTATATGATAAATGATCTAATATTTAAAAATAAGAGGACAAGATCCGAGGATCATATCTAATCCATGAGTTTATATAAAAATCTTTAAGACTTTATCTAAGTTTTCTTCTTAATGAATGACTACCAGATAATTTGGATAAATAGTTGTAAAAATTAGACCATCATAAAGACTAGTTTGAACAACATTTTGTAAGCAAGCACACAAGTTTGTACGCCTATTATCAAGAAGACATCCTAAAATAGTGACATTCAGACCTCTTCTAAATAAAGAGAAAATACCAATAGTAACAACTTCAATATTTAAGAACTTATATTTAGACTAGGATTTTAACTATCAGATAGTTTTATCATTAACTATCAGATAGTTTTATCATCAACTATTTATAAGTTGTATTTATAATCATTATTTGTTTGAATTGGATAACATTTTCAAAAACTTTTATGGTGGTTTTATCAATTAAATAAAATGGTGAAAGTTATCATAGACGTTTGTGGCTTTAAGAGTTGGGAGCTTCCATTCAAGACTAAGATTTTTTTCATTAAACTCTATAGTTACTTCATTTGAAAAAAATAATGAACCAATAGGTATATCAAAGAGATTAAAAACATTAAATGTACCTGTAATATCTAGAGTTATCTATTTTGATGCACCCATAATCTTTGTATCGTCAGTACTATACAGATCCTCAATCATGCCTTCCTCACAACTTTAGGAGATCATTCCCTTCCCAATTGTCTAAAGATGATACAAAAATAATAGACTTGAATAACAATAAGGTAGATATAGATATCAAAAGATGAAATAGTTTTTTTATTGATATATCAGAGAAATATTACAGAAGTAACATGTTTCGAGCATAGTCCTGATAGAATATTAACATGGCTCTGATACCACTATAGACAAGATAAACACTTAAAGACTACATAGAGATATTATAGACAAGCTATTAAAACATATAGTAGAGTAATTCCACATAATAAATATATCATAAACATCATTTTAAAAAAAAATTGATTGGTAAGATCCCATAGAGAAAGCAAGTGAAGAGCATACACTTTTTCTACTAAGACTTAGACACAAGACTCTAAGAATTTGATGCTTATGATATGAAGAACTCATCATATTTATAGGATGAAATGAAAATATCAATGATCAACACAAAGGTATCAAATCAATTGATAGAAGGCAAGATGCCAAAAGATAGTGGGTTATGGGCCCACTATCCACAACCAAACACAAAAGAAAAAGAAATATGTTGACATGACCGACATATTATCACCTTTTATAAAAGTGGTGAGATCCACTAAAAATAAAATAAAGTTAACGTCACCATATTCATGATTATTAACAAACCTCAAAATTAGTCTTTATATACATTCGTTCATCATCATTGAATTCGTATTCTCTTTAAAGAGAATAATGGTTGTCTTCATTAGAATGAATGTTGGTGTGGTCCATATACATAGTTGATGGAATCCTCAATATATGATCAGTAGGTGTAGGAGGAAACACAACTTGATGACTTATGGTGAACTATTTTCAAAGGGCTGCTAATGGTTATGTAAGAGCTAAACCAACATGTAGATTAGCTTGAAAATTTTGAACTGAAAACATCTCAAATTTAATCCTAAACGGTATCTTTAAAGCAATAAATATATTTCTCACTTGATCTGGAGGGATAAGGATACCAAGATCATCAAAGGATTTAATTAGTATGATATAATCCAAAAATTCATATAAATAATTTGAAATTTTAGTAAATGATCAAAAATTTTCTAATGCAAGATTAAAACTTGGCCAAAATATAGACCATTAGATCAAGAATTCAAAACAATGTCTGCAAATAAAATTCTTAAAAGGATGATTTATACCAGTAATCCTTGGATTATTAGATTCAAGATACAATATTATTATTGAACACTACCTTTTGCCATCAGGTTCTTAAAACTAATATGTCCATGCCAAATGAGTATTATTGAGTTTTGCATAAGTTTCATGAGATTTTCTTGTGAGAGCATTGATCTCATGAGTCAATTGATTAGCAACAGAGGGAGTGGATCTCTATATATGTAACTATTATTGCCATGATTGACCCTTTAAAATTAAATTCTGTAGATATAAAATCAATAAGGTAGTTCTTCTTACCAGTAATGTGTTCAATAGAAAAATTAAAATATGATAGAAATATTGACCACCTGGTTAACCTACTCATAGATCCTTTCTTTAAATTATTATTATAATGAAGAATACTCATAAAATTATTCAAATTAGATCTAATAATTTTTTTTTTGATCTCACAAAGAACATAAAATCTTGAATAGCCTTAATAACAAAAAGAATTTCTTTGTGGGTAGAATGATAATTTTTATAACCTACTTAAAATTTTTTGAAGCAAATTTGTAAGATTTTTTTGAACCATCTAACAACTTTTCTTTAAGGACTACACCCCAATATAGTTTTGAAGCATCTATTTCAATAATCTTTAAACCATTGAAAGGTAAGACTAATGGTTACAAATCTTGATAATTTCATTTTATTCTCTAAATTACTTTTTTCATTTCATCTAACCATGTTGAAATAATTTTTGCTAGCCATTTTTTTAGAAATATTCTATCCTGAGCAATATTATAATAATAACCTGCTACATAGTTTACACAACTAAAAAATCTTTGTAGCAATTTTTTATATTTCAACTCATCAGGAAAGTTCTTAACATTCTTCAAGACATGTTCATAGACTGTTACTTCCCTTTATTTTATAGTAACACCTAAGAATTCAATCTCATCTTTGAAAACTGACTATTTTTTCTCAAATAGTACTAAACCATTGTCAAATATAATCTGATAAAATTGTTTTAGATGTTTTATGTGATCTTTGAGAGATTTTGAAAAGTTCAATATATAATCTATGTAGACAATGATAAAATAAAAATTAGTGGAGAAAATTTTGTTCGTCATTTCTTGAAATATGTTAGGAATAGTTTTTAAACCAAAGGATAACACATTCCATTCATATTGTCCAAATGGAGTCATAAATTCAGTTTTATGCATGTCTTGTTCTACTACATGTATCTACCAAAATCTTGATTTTAAATCAAACTTGTTGTCGACTTTATTTCCACTTATTCTTTATAATATTTCATATTTTGAAGGGATTGGATGCTGAATAGGTAATACATATTTATTAAGAGGAACATAATTTATGACTAACCTCTTTTTTTCCCTTATTTGCTCTGATCTTTTATTCACATAAAATGTTTCACAAGCCAAATGGCTATTAGATTCTCTTATCAAATCTTATTCCTTTAATTACTTTATTTCTTGAAAGCATTCTTATCTAAGAGAAAGAGACATTCCTGAGTGATGTGCCTTAAACTTGGGTTCTATTTCTTTGCCATTCTTATCCTTTACCATCTTTAGTTCAATTTTGCATTCATATATTTTTCTATTTCTGAATGCTAAAAGATTTTCAGAGCAGCAATTCTTTTTATATTTTTCAATTATTGGTTCAATGCTAGTATGGCAAAGATTTACCTTTTGTTGTATCCATTTGGTATCAACTATTTTTTTTGTTTTTTGTTTCATAAGAATTCTACATTCATATCTAGATTTCTTGTATAAAGAATAATTTTTTACAAGAATTATTTCATGTGATTGAATTGTAATAGGTTAGAAAGTGGACAAATTATCTAAACCAATCATCATGTCATACATTAGCATATCATGTTTCACTATCTTGAAATGATAGATAAAGTCACCTAGCATAACATAAATAACTACAAATAATTATGAAACTATGATTTTTGTATTGAAAGTCAACTTATAAAAATCAGCTTTCCACATATCAGTAGGAATAACACAATATCTAGCAAGAGAAATATCAACACTTATGTCAAGTAGGAAATCTAAGCTATATGGTTGAAAACCATCTCATTTAATCTAAATCTCACATGCTGGATTATTAGTATTATATATTGATATCTAATGTATCATTGAATTTGAATTTTCATGAGAGGTTTCCCCTCCTCAAAATGATATTTGATTTCATCAGTTACTTGGAGCAATTTTTGTTCAGAGAGTTATCCATGTTCATCAACAAAGGATTCTTCTTTCATAAGTTCTTGCAATTCAGTCTAAGCTTTAGCTAAGAAGATCTAGAGTTGATAGAAATGCTTCTTTTTCCAAGTGGCTCTATCATATGTATCAAGTTGATAAGCAACTTCAACCTTAGGAAATTTAGGGATTTTAGACTAAAATTCTTAGGACAAAGCATCTTTTTTCCTTTATATTGAAATAAGTATAGAGAATATTTTTTCTCAATAGCCACAATTTGTTATTCTAAAAACATTCTTTCAAAAATCATATATGCAAGAGTTTAAGCATATCTTTTTTTAAGAAAAGATATTTGTTGAGATAAACTCAAAGCATCTAGAAATGGAGTAGAATTCATATGAATCTAAAATCCTATATCAGAATCATAATCAAAGGATTCATCTTCTAATTTAGTGTCAACAAGTTTCATATTTACTTGATTTTTAGAATTATCATTATCTAATTCCTCCCATAGACTATCGAACTCATATTAAATTTCATCTTCATCAGAGAGTAAGACATACAATCTTCATTGATTCTATGACTATTCAAAAAATTAATATTTTTAGTCTTTCTTTTTGTTAAGATATTTATTTGCATAATGATTACCTTGACAGATGAAACATTTGACTAGTTTCTTTTGGAACCCATGTTTCTTTTTTCTAAACATCTGTCTAGGACCAAAGTTCCTTTTCCAAAATTTGTATCTAGGCTTCCAAGGCTTCATATAAGTAAATTCTTTTTTTGATGAACATTTTCAGAAATGAGATATTTTTTATACTATCTATATCTATGCACATCCATACAAATAAAATTATCATCAATAAAACCATAGAATTTTGCATCAATTTGTTTATAAAATTTCATAGTTTCTTTATGTGCCTTTCTTTCTGCACATAGTCTTTCATTAACTGCTTTAATATTTTAGTTTATCCTTCCAAAGGATATAGTTGGGAGATCATCACCTATAGCATCTTTATACTTGGTAGCAAAATATTCTATATATCTAATCTTATATGCTGGATTAAATATTTCACTAGTATTATAGAATATATTTTTTATATAACACATATATTCATCTAGCTTGGTCATATCACGCAATTATGCTTTAAAAAACTTTGATTTGTTTTCTTCTTTATCATTATCAAGAGTGCCAATAAACTCAAAAACTAAAGCATTATAGATTTCTGAAATAGGTTCTAGATGAGTGTATATGCTTTCATGAAATGCTGGACCATGAACATCCCACCATTCTTTGATATTTCTTATGAATCTATTTGCAATTTGTTGAGTAACACTGAGAGGATCTTTTTAAGACCATAAATTTGTATGCTAGGCCAAACTATCATTACATGAATAATTTGTTTCCTTCTTTCTAGTGGTTCACAATTAAATTTTTAGAAGAAAGGTTGAAGATTCAATATTCTTATTTGAGATTGTAATGGAGGTTTAGACTTTAAAGATTCTCCTATATCAAAATAGATTTTAGTTTGAGTAGGTTCAATCTTAGCCATACCTACTTGGAAGATCTTATCAAGAGATATTTTAGAATGAGGTAAACTTTTTTATTTAGATTTGAATGATTCTATTTGTAGCCTTAAAACATTTTTCCAAGAGTGAATATTTTAACTATAATCAATATGTTCTGTAATAACACTTTTTGGTTGATAAACAAATTTTGGTTGCTAAGAAGATTGTCCTTTATCCTTCAATATATATAAACTATCAAGAATAGAAGATAAGATAAAATTTTGGTTTATGATTTCTTTAGTTATGTTATTAGAAGTTGAAGATCGTTGTTTGATTTTTTGATGTACTTCCTGCTTTGTCTCAAGACTAATAATTTAATTTCTCAAATATATCTTAATAGAAGTTATACTAGTCTTAAGTTGATCTTGAGTTTGACTAATAGTCTTTCCTTCAACAATCATATCATCTACCTTTGTTTCAACTAATTGTTGCTATAGTCTAATACTGCTAGACTCATATTCTATGTTTTGGATAAGCTGAATGTGATGGGTAGTAGTATTATCAATCAAGATATTAATAGATCTAGTATTTTTTTTTTGATATAACTCAATATTATTTAACATTTTAAAGACCTTAGCAAGACTTTATTGTATTTTTAAAATTTTATTATTTAATCATTTAGTATCAAGATTATTCCAATTCATAAGCTTGACTTCTATAGACTGATCAAGATTCTTATAAGTGGATCTGAGATAATACACATGTGCTCTATATTTTTTATTTGATGAGTATTGATTGAAATCAACAAGCTTTGGGAATCCTTTTTCTGTGTATGATTCATCTCCTAAGGAGTTTTCCAAATATGGCCTTTTTCTTCTTCCTTTGTAGACTTTTCTTCAGAAGTTCCTTCCATATTAATCCTTTTGACTTCATCAAGTAATTTTTTATTTTTCTCAAGTAACCTTTCTAAATTAAATCTCATTTAACCATGTGAATACTAGATTGATTTGGATGACTTAGAATTTTTTGACAATTAATACAGTAATATGAATCTACTTAAGGGTCATAGATTTTCTTTAGATGCAAGCAGTAAAAATTTATTAGAGGCAAGAGTTGTTGCAATTGTATATTAATAATATGATATTTTAGATCATTCTGAGAGTCAAATATGATAATATATTTATTTGGAAATTCTTTTATAGATGTGGTAAATGATAAGATTTTTCTGGGCTTCTAAACAAAGTTTGTGTCTACAATCCATTTTCTGGGAAACTTAAGATCAGACCAAAAGATTGATTCAATTAGTATTATCTAACTATTTATTTTGGCTCGACACACCACATTTTTGCCTTGTACAAGAGTGTACTTTACTTTAGGATGTAAGGTGTGAGTTAGGTGATACATGATTTGATATTTAACAATAAGAGGACAAGATCCAAAGATCATATCTAATCCATGAGTTTAGAAAAAAAATTAAGACTTTATTACATTTTCTTCTTGATGAATGGCTATCAGATAATTTAGATAAACAATTGTAAAAATTGGACAATCATGAAGACCAGTTTGAACAACATTTTATATGCAATAACTAAAGTTGTATGCCTATTATCAATCAGACATCCTAAAATACTAACATTTAGACCTCTTCTGAATTAAAAATTAAAAAAACACCAATAGTAATAGCTCTAATATGTAAGAAATTATATTTAGACTGAGATTTTAACTGTCGGATAGTTTTATCATCAACTATTTGCAAGTGGTATTTATAATCATCACTATGTTTGACTTGGATAACATTTTTAGAAACTTTTATGATGGTTTTAGCAATTAAATGAAATGGTACAAGTTTATCATAGACGTCTGTGGCCTTAAGAGTTGGGAGCTTCCATTCAAGGTTAGTTTTTTTAATTAAATTATATAGTTGCTTCATTTGTAGAAAAGAATGAGCCAATAGATATATTAGAGAGAGTACAGACATCAGATGTACCTATAGTATATGGAGTTATCTGGTTTGATGAATCTATAGTCTTTGTATCATTGGTACTATACAGATCCTCAATCACACCTTTCTTATGGCTTTACAAGATCATTCCCTTCCCTATTCTCTGAAGATGAAATAAAAATAATAGACCAAAATAACAACAAAATAGATTTAGATAGAAAAAGATGAAAGAATTTTTTATTGATATATCAGAGAAATATATATAAATTAAGAGTATGTATACACACACACACACACACACACACACACAAAACTACTCTTAATTATTATTTATATAATATATATAAATAATAATTAAGAGTAGTTTTGTGTGTGTGTGTGTGTGTATTAAGAATATATATATATATATATATATATATATATATATATATATATATACTCTTAATTATTATTTATATATATTGTATAAATAAAAATGACTTTCTAAGACTTAGACACCATAATCAATTGTAGGCATTCAATTCTTATGACACAAAGAACTCCTCATATTTATAAGGTGAAATGAGAAGATCAACAGTCGACACAAAGATGTCAGATCAATGAACATAAAGTAAGATGTCAAAATATAGTGGGTTATGGACCCACTACACACCACCAAAGACAAATATATCAATAGGTTACCACTTTTTATAAAAGTGGTAAGGTCTAATAAAAAAAAAAGGGGGTTAACATGCCCACATTCATAGCTATAGACATATCCCATAACTAGTTTTTATATCAATTCAATCATCATTGAATTCATATTCTCTTTGGAAAAAATTATTATTATCCTCATTCGAATCAATGTCAATGTGGTCCATATACATAGTTGATGGGATTCTTAAAATAAGATCAACAATTGAAGGAGGAAATATAGCTTGATGATTTATATTGAACCATTTCTAAAGAGATGTTAATGGTTGTATAGGGGATAAATCGACATGTAGATTAGCTTAAAATTTTTGAACTGAAAACATTTCAAATTTAATCTTGAAAGGTATCCTCAAAGCAATAAATATATTTCTCACTTGATCTAGAGGGATACGAACAACATGATCATCAAAAGCTTTTATTGGCATGATATAATCTAGAGATTCATATAAATAATTTGGAATTTTAGTAGATGATCAGAAATTTTCTAATGCAGGATTAAACCTTGGTCAAAATGTAGACAATTAGATCAGGAATTCAAATCTATATCTGCAAATGAAATTCATAAAAGGATTATTTATACCAGTAATCTTTGGATTATTAGCTTTATGATATAACATTATTATTGAACATCATTTCTTTCCATCGAGTTCTTGGAATTAAGATGTCCATGTCAAATGAGTATTATTGAGTTCTGCAGAAGCTTCATGAGATTTTCTTGTGAGAGCATTGATCTCATGATTTTTATAGGATTAAAATTAAAGGGATACAGAGAGTGATTATAGATAAGCTATTATCACATATAACAGAGTAATTCCACACAAAAAATATATCATAAACATCATTTTAGAAAAAGTTTTTGATTCACAAGATCCCATAGAGAGGGCAAGCGAAGAGCATACATTTTTTTTTACTCTTTATGACTTAGAAACCAGAATCGACTCTAGGCATTTCATACTTATGATATAAATAATTCATATTTATAAGGTGAAATAAGAATATCAATGAACAGAAGGTAGGATGTCAAGAGATAGTGTGCTATGGTCCCACTTCACACAATTAAACACAAATTTGTTGATATGATTGACAGATTTGTTGAGTAACACTAAGGATATCTTTTTTAATACCATGAACTTGTACACTAGCCCAAGATATCATTACATGAATCATTTCTTTTCTTCTTTCTGGTGGTTCACAATTGGATTTCTAGAAGAAAGGTTGAAGATTCAATGTTATTATTTGAGAATCTAATGAAGGTTTAGACTTTAAATATTATCTTATTTCAAAATAGCTTTTAGCTTGAGTAGGTTCAATCTTAACCATACCTACTTAGAAGATCTTATTAAAAGATTTCTTAGAATTAGGTAAACTTTTTGATTTAATTTTTTTTGAATGATTCTCTTTGCAGCTTTAAAATATTTTGTCAAGAGTGAATATTTTGACTGTAATCAATATGTTTTTTAAGAATAATTTTTTACTGATGAACTAATTTTGGTTGTTGAGAAGATTATCTTGTATCCTTCAATGTATCTAGAATATCAAGAATAAAAGATAAGCTAGAATTTTGGTTTATAATTTCTCTAGCTATACTATTAGAGGCTGAAGATAGCTATTTGATTTTATGATGTACTTCTTCTTCCTGAAGAAACTTCCATTAAATTCTCAAATAAGAACATTGAATCTTCAACCTTTCTTTTAAAAATTCAATTGTGAATCATTAGAAAGAAGGAAAGAAATTATTCATGCAATGATAGCTTGGGTTAGTATACAAATTCATGGTCTTAAAAAATATCCCCTCAGTGTTACTTAAAAAATTGTAAATAGGTTCATAGGAAATATCAAATAATGGTGGGATGGTAGTGGTCCAGTATTCCATGAAAGTATATACACTCATCTAGAACCTATTTCAACAATATGCAATGCTTTACTTTTTGAATTTGTTGGCACTCTTGATAATGATAAAGAAGAAAACAAAGCAAAGTTTTTTAAAGCACAATTGTGTGATATGACTAGGCTAGATGAATATCTGTACTATATGGAGAATATGTTCTATAATACTGGTGAAATCTTTAATCCAACATATAAGATCAAATATATATAGTCTTTTTTTGAATATTTTACAACCAAGTATAAAGTTGCTATGGGTGATGATCTCTCAACTATATCCTTTGGAAGGATAAACCAAAATATTAAAGAAGTTAATGAAAGGTTACATATAGAAAGACAGGCACATAAAGAAACTATGAAGTTCCATAAACAGATTGGTGCAAAATTTTGTAGTTCTATTGATGATAATTTTGGTTATATAGATGTGCATAGATATAGATAATATAAAAAGAAAAAAATATCATTCTTAAAAATGTTCATCATAAAAAGGATTTACTTACATAAATCCTTAGAAGCCTAGATACAAATCTAAGAAAAGAAACTTTGTTCCTAGAAAGATATTCTTTAAAAAAAAATATGGGTTCCAAAAGAAACTAGTCAAATGTTTCATCTATCAAGGTGATCATTATGTATATAAATGTCTTAACA